>JABUQX010064758.1:0-23083 GCA_015478945.1 Trachelipus rathkii
AGCTCAGGAGCTAATATGATAATATATTCTCTCACATTAGGTCATGAATCAGATGACCAGCATTACGTTTTCTACGGAGCATTGGTGCCCAAAATACTTTGCGAGCAAAGTACAGTCATGAGCCCACGACACGGGCAAGGTGCGATCGATTCTGTGCTAGTTGCATTATTTCATGCCACTACTCCTAGCGTGCAAAACCGAACGCTGTTGCGCCGTAATTGGGAGAGTTCGATGCTCACGGGAATATCATTCCAATAGCGCGCTCGTCGTGAACTCTGAGAAACGCTTCGGTGCGACACTCTGCTGCTCGATATATTAAGTCACAAATGTTGTTTTCTAGTGATAAAAGACATTAACTAATCAATAATTTTTTTTCGATGAGCATTGTTAAAATGCTCGGATACATGTAAAAACTGTATTATATATAAAAATAAATTAACTTATAGCTATTTTTATAAATTCTTCAAATATTATGCATTTGTATTAAAACGAGATTATAAAATACTCGAATATCGAGTTTTTTCATATATATTTATATTTAATTTTTATCTCACAAACATATATCGTCTGCACAACCTATGAATGATACTGTTAAAATAATGATTCACGACTTGAACCTTATCTTTATTCTAATTATTATCTTATCCTTTCATTATGTTTTTTCTATTTTTATATTGTTTATAACATTACATATCTTTTTATAAACTCTATAAAATGTTATTGTAAAATATTTTATATATAAGAAAGTTATTGTAAGTTCGTTTCTTGTGGATACGCTAAACGTAATATTATACACTGTGTATATTTAACTAAGTATTTGACGAAATTATATTAACGTGAAAATATAATATATAACTTATATAACATGATAACACACTATATATAGAAGATTAAGAATAAGATTATAATAAGATACAAAATAATGAGTGTGATAATCACATTAGATAAATCAAAAGAGGGATTGTAGAATTAAATTCTTTTTTGTGTTACTATAAATCACATTAATGATATTATAACACTTAATGATTAATTTAAACTTACTCAAATATAAGTATAATTAATAATAAATAAAATAATATAATATGATTTAAATTTAGCCTATAAAATAGTTTATATTTTTAATTAGTATTAAATTAATTTAAACACTTAAAAATAATAATAATATAATATAATTTAACATATCACTAATAACTCTTTATAAAAGCCGATATAATTCAATCATGTGCAATATTTAGAGATGATTTGAATCTAATTGCCAATAAACAAAAGCGCTTCACGTTATGCTTTTTTTTTAACTGTTTACTGTCTTAACTTCAATGTTTTATCTGCTTAACTCTATATGCTTTACATGATTTAACTCATATATTCTATTTAACATTACATACCTTAAAGCAGTAAAATCAGTAAATTCATAAAGGTATTTACTAGACACAAATGGGATTAGTAGTGCCGTGTCTTTTGTATTTACGTCCTGTCAGTTCATCTCACCTCGTCAGTTGAAATACTAGCACTTTTTCACCTCGTGACTTAAATTCTATACTCAGACATCTTGGTGCACTTTGGAGTGAGATTAAGCATTATTAATGTTTTTGTGACTTGGTGAATTTTATAAATCTAAATTTATCTCTGAACTGATAATGAATTGTTTTTTAATTATCTGTGTCTCTATCTAAGCAATAAATTTGATCTTGATTATATTGATATTTCTTTTTATTTTTCTATTGTTATTATGAGAACTCTAATTTAGGATATTTTTACATTATTATACAATTAAGGTCGATTTATTCTTATTCACTATACGAGTGTGTGACTCTTTAAATAGTTATACTTCATTGAGCAATATTTTAAGTAGATTATACATCAAAACACTCTAAGTCAAAACTTTTAAGCCATCCTCATGATTATCAAAGGATAACCTAACATAAAACTGTGATAAGAAGATGGAGTTTGATTATAAAAGACATAGAATTTCTAAATAATTGTAATAATATAAAGCGCCTAATACAATGTATGTTTATTTACTTTCGCATTTTAATACATGTTAATTTTATATTAACATGATGAATAATTTAGTCCTATTGATTCAAATAAGTTTACTTCTGTGTATAATAAGTTAAGTAATAAATCAATTGCTTTAGGTCATTACAGTAACTTTATGAACAATAGAATTTCCTCAGTAAGCATAACTGTTAGAGTCGCATAATTACAATATTTTGGTATTATATATACTTTCAAATAAACATATACAAGTTTTTTTTATATAATTTTTACTAAAAAATATTTACTGCATACATTTTCTGTCTTATTAATAGAGGCATATATGGTATACGTAAAACCTTAAACAGAGCTAAACATCGCAGTTATAATCTCACGTATGGTTAGTAAGTCTCCTCCTATAGGACCCTGTTAACCTGCTACAACTAAGAGACATCAAGAGTATGACAACATATCCACTTATAGTGACATCGTATCTCTGTGTGTGCTAAAAGCATAGTTACTTATAAAGAGAAATTTTATCATAGATTTTGCTTTGTAATGTAAAGTATTGTTAGAGATGTTACTATAAGCGTTAATACGAAAAACTAGACTAGTTTTAAATATATATATCGAATGGGATAGCCGGGCACAAGAACGTTATTATATACAGAAGGAATGGCCACTGCGTATCATAAAATTGTGGAGTGCTTAATAATTTCTAAGTAAATATTCTGAGGGTATTCGTTAAACCTGTGTTATTAGAAAAATAGACTCAATGTGGTTTCTTTATAAAAGGAATCTGAAAATAAGTTGCTGGTAGCTGTTTAAATTAGTTTTAAACTAATATACTTGACTCATCAGGACAGCAGAGTTTTTTTTGTAAATATAAAGTCTTTTGGATCGTTATCCAATCAGAATGTCGGATATATTTTTTAACGCTGCTGATATATTTCTGCTTTGTAAGCTTCAGTGATTGGGCACATATAGCACAAGATACACAGAAAAGGATATAATCATCTGTGCAAGCCGCACCTACACATTAATGATAAGAAGAAGATTGGAGACTCATTCGCTAAGTAAAGTAGTGTTGAAATTTTGAAAGAAATGAATTAAAGTATTATTAGGAGAATACATATATAGGTTAAGGAGATCATAGCTCATATTATAGTGTACTGAGGCAAAAAACACGGGGTTTCGTTTTGGTGAAATAAGGACTCACTCAAAATACTGCAAAATTACAACGACATTGTAAATGAACTACTGAATGCACACAAGGGAAATGGGATAAAATTAAACATGTTTTAATTTCAAAAAGATTTCGAGCTATTCTCTTGTTTTCTTCACGGTAAAAATGCTGGTGCTGGACAGAAATCACATTCCGACAAACATGGAGACAACTACGCTTGAGGCCTAAAATTTTGGCCACTCACAATTATAGAGATACAAATCCTGCTATTTTTCTTCTTGAGTAAGCCGCATAGAGACTCATAGTAGTGCAACTATAAGATAACAGGAATAGGTGTGCTTTGATACAATATAAAACACGTAAAATTTCTCGCAATGTGTAATTGACAGAATTCGAAGTAGAGGCACTAATAATTGTTTCTTAAGGTAAAGGTTAAAAGAATTCAGCAGTGTCCAAAGTACAAACTATGCCTGAGAAGCTAGAGAAACTGATCACAGTCTAAAGACAGGTAAAAGAAAGGGAGATTGATTTAAAACTCCTCATATCTCTTTGATAGAGTGTGACAGGAAGTTAATAAATCTCAACACTAATAATATTTCATCTTATTATTTTATGGTGAAGTCACAGTGCCAGTAATGTGAACTTTGTCTGGTCGTATATGTAATAATCTATCAAAACAATTATCGTGCTCTATGTTTAAAGGTATAGATAAATAACACTCAGTATTTTTTCAATATTCCGATTGCCATTTTGCTATTCACAATAGCTCTCAATTTACATAAATTTCTATTCTGTAAGAAATTATTGCAATAGATATGATTGAGTTTAATTATATCGTAAGTGAATAATTATTTGATATAAGTAATAAACTTATGATAATATAAATATTTATTTAGATTAAATATTTTAGTAAATGAGTAATATAATATAAATATAATAAGATATAACACTGATTAGGGATCCAATTATTAAATTAAAATAACATGTAATTAATTTTATTGTAAAAAGGATCGAACAACATAAAATAATATATACGTTAGTTATGAGTTGCTGAAGATTGAGTTTTGTGTGTTGGTTGGTATTGGATGTGTTTGTTGCGTATTTTACTCAGGTTTAGTATGTGGTTTAGATGTTATTTTGTGGGTACTGTGACAAGTGCTTATAATATAGATATTTTATAAGGCTGAGATACATAGCTACCAAATCATGGTAATGCTGAAATAATATAATAAAAATAATGAGTATTATTATTACTAATTTACATATGAATAAAATTAATATCATAATAAAGAATAAATAAATATCAGTATATTAAAAATAAATAACCAGCTAAATTATAAAAATAAATCTATAATGTTATAATTAAATTATTATATGAGCATTGAATAAATAAAAACATTAAAATGTTTAAACGCAAGTAAAACATAAGTAAAGCAGTAAACATTGAAATGTTAAAGCTAGTTCAAACAGGTGAAAGCAACAATAGAACAAATTTTAACACCTAATCATCTTCTCCTTTCAATTTGAGTGTTTTAGGTTATACTACTTCTAAGGGTAGAGTCTCTTAGCGCTAGTCTACGCTAGCCTCTTTAAGTATTGAGTTAGTGAATATCGTGTATAATATAATTAATGTACTTAATTTTTTTTTAATAAACTTATAATACATCCCTAAAAATTAGATGAGTTAAAATAAGTACATAAAAATTAAACTAATATTAATAAGAAGTATTAATAAAGTACAAAAAATAAATATAGTTATAATAAATAAATAAAATCATGCTAAAGAATAATAGATAATAATACACTTTTGTATGATCTAAATAGGATCAATAACCTACTATTAGATATATATTAACTCGAGAATATTTACATTTATAATCGAGTACATTCATAATTTCGATCATATCATTAATTGGGAATTCTTGAATCTTCATATATCATTAAATATACAAGAGAATTTAATAAAAGAGAGTAATCAATAAGATATAATAAATAAAATAATATATAATGAGGATAAAAAAAGTAATAAAAGAACTACTAAATGGATAAAATTTGTAGACAATAAGATAGATTTAAATAAAGCAAGTAATAAGAAGACTGAAGTTATAAGGTTGCAGGCAAATTGACCAAAATACATTAAAGATGAAAGGAAAACTACTGACTCTCTCTCACTCTCTTCTGTCAATGTGCTATGCTCAACATCTCCTAAATTGATTCTCTGATTTATACCTTCGCTTTCTCTAATTTCGTTTCTGTAAAGGTATATATGTTTGTTAGATAAAATTTTCGTTAACAATTGTAGTAAAATAAAACGATTATATATCAGGCACTCTGCTTTTTTTCTTCTTCTCTTCACTATACTCACTCAATTTTTAAAAATAATAATTTATAAATTATTAAAAGTATTTAAAAGTATAAATATTATAAGAGTGAATATAAAATAAAATGTTAATAAGAAATTACATGGGACTATCAAAAATGTCCAGTCAAAATATATAATTCGATTTAACTAGTTTATTTTAGGTGTATTCGGCGAAAATGTTTTCTAATATAAAATAGTTTATATTATAATATGTAAAATAAATAACATCAAATATATTGTTAAAAATGAAAGACGATTCTTTATATTCATCATAATATAAACCTTATGTATATACAACTTATAATTATAATGCGGGCCGCAACGTCGGAATGACTAGGTGCGGTACGCGGATAATAGTTGCGTCCTGAGCGGGCGCTACAGAGTCGTGGCATGGTGAACGTGCGGAGTGGGCGTGGTTATAAGCGTGCGGGATCGCACCTTGCTCGGGTGCGTGACGCGTTGGACTGTCTTTTGAGTCAGTAAGGATAGGTAGCTCAGAATGCTTGCAGTTATGTTGTGGTTTCTAGCTTTAATTAGATCTAAGGGGAAGACCATCAATATATTAGCGTACTTACTGTCTATTTATGATTATGTATAGTGATGATTAAGGGTTAAGGTAGAGGGTTAGTGGTGTAGAAAAGTGTTTAAACATCCTTAGCAACTTATAATTAATTAATGCACCTAAAAATTCGATCTCCTCATACTTATTATATATAAAAAAATAGGGGTAGCGCTTACAATATTTAAGTGTATTACTTAAATTGTAATTCAAGGTAGTAAGGTGATCACTCTGAAATAAGCAACTCATACCTAGTGTAACATCCCTATGCAACTATGTTAATATCTCACACATACGTAATTCACTCAATACCTTTAATAATCATTAAGGGGTTATTAATTGAGTACTAATGTTTATGGATATATGATGATTTCTAGAGCTAGGGGTTGGTATCCATTTCAATATAGAAATCTGAGTTTTACTAAAAGATGAACCATCAATAGTTGATACCGGTACAAAAGATGTAAATTCATTCAAAAGGATGATAACCATCATATACTAGGTGGTTCAATAGTATGAACGAGTCATCAAAGATGAATCATCAATAAATCTGAGCCATCAATAAGACGAGAACAAAATATTGAAGTGTGTGTGTGCAGCGTAAGTGTTATATATATTGTTGTGTAGTGTTGTAATAAGTGTTGTGGTTATGTGTTGATGTGTAGTGTGAATTATAAGGTAGAGGGTGGTAGTCTATTTAGTTTATAGCTTAGGTTATAGGGTAGGTGTGAGAGTGCTAAAGTTAGTGTATTGTGTTAGGCTAGGTTTTTAGGTTGATAGGTGTAGGACTAAGTTAGGTGTATGACTATATATAGGTTAGGTTATAGGTTGGCTCTATATGAGGTTAGTGTTATGGTTAGGATTAGGAATTTAGTTTAAGTAGCTTGTGATGATAAGGCTCATAGGTACTTTAGATATATTGTATGGATGTAAGGCTCTTAAGTTAAGTGTGTGCAGCGCTAAGAGTTCAATGGTTCGTTTATAAAAGTTCTTTAGGTCACGTCTCAATACCTCAACGCACTATTATGTTTGGTTAGGCAATAGTATTAGAGTCACTAAGTGTGTAGTTGTATAGTGGGGTGTGTGTGTGTATTTTGATTTAATTTATGAGGTGTGTGATAGCATTAACTCTACTGTGAAATATCAAATTATAAAATAATTGTAATATAACATCTTTAATTTAAATTGTAATTAGTTATAATTAAGTAAGCTGGTACAATAAGCTATGCTGAATGAACAGTAAAATAATTTAGAATTTGCATATCATAGTATAATTATGTGTAAATCTGATTATGACTTCACGGTATATAAAAGTATTGTATGCTGACTTTATTTATTTTAAGTTCAACATTCTACTTTACTGTTCGTTGAATAATTTGGTCTATTATATCATACGTTTTGAGCCTATATAATACATAGATTTTCTTAGATAATAAATAATATATAGCTGTTGTAATTAGAATGTTTCTTTCCGATGAATACAAATAAAAATATACTCTTTTATGAATTTTGATCTAAGATATATTATTAGTTTATATAATCATGAAATATTCTTTAATTTGTAAACTAATAACAAAGTTAAATATATTGTGTACTATTTTGAATATTTATGTTTATTATAATTAATTCTAATTATAATTACTTTATTATATCGAGTTGTAACATGCTAGATAAAAGCTAAAAGTGTCTATTAGTTTTCGTTCAGGTAAGATCTGAATGTTTAAAACTCATGCATTATATTATGAAAGAACTCTTTATAATAATAGTACCGTAATAGTTAAGTTATTAAATCAAAACGGTCTGGTTCCCGCGTCGTGTTAAATAAATGTATATAAATAATTTTAATAAAAATAAATAACTATAAATTAAATAATATATTATACAAAGGATTACCTTTTTACGATTATATACTATTGATGATTATCAAACTAATTCATTTCTTGTAAGTTAATTTGATTTAATGTAATGGATAAGAGATATTCCTAATCCGTTTTTACAGTAACAAAACATAAATAATATATAGGAGTTAAACTATGGTCCTGATCCTAAACTTTTCTTCTTTATTGTCTAGTATATAATTTATTAATTATGAGAATTGATTTTTTTATATTAGTATATATAATATTTAAGTTTATGCTTATATACATCTATTCTTACATTTGTTGTTATTATTTATACAATTAACAATTCAATTATTATTGATGTTTTTCATTATTTAGTCATTTTAAAAAAGTATATTTTATAATCACTTAGCTTCTCATTCATAATTATATATATTAAAAATACGTATTCCTAAACGTTAAAATTTTTGGTAGAAAAATAAGTACATATAATTAACTATAAATAATAGGCAATATAACTAATTTTTTTTTCGATAAAACTGTTAAATTAATCTTCTCTTTTTGTCCGCGCTGTTTGACTGATTTTTCGAATTACTTTTGATACGACAGCTTTTAAATAATAAATCGATGTAATAATTGTGTTAATTACTCGTTTTAAACTATATAACGTTAATGAAGTGCCGCTCTTCTGTTGTAAATATACGTTACTTAATGTTTTGCACTTGGGATGATCTGAATTTACTGAGATAGCGTCAGAAAGTTCTTTCTCCAAACGCAAGGTTCTGTCTTAGGTTGGGACTGATGGCTTGTTAAAGGAAAGTAATTTAATTTTTTACTAACACGGTCGGTATTAGACAAACTTCAGCCACACATCCTTCACCTCTAAATCTAAATGACAAAATCAACAAAGGTAATAAATTCCTGAATTGTTAAAGTTTTAATTCAATATTCACATATTTATAGCAAATGAAGGCTAATAATTATCTTAATATATTTAATTGTAATCCAAGATCAACTGATTTTTATTAGGAAAGGAAGAAAAACAAGTCCCCAGAAAATTAAAACTGGCTTTACTTGCGACGAATAATTAACCAGTCATCTTCGCTTAATGTATCTGGTGTTGGGTTGTGATTATCCTAGAGAGAAGGCAGGCTACTTTTGAATACCCATACCGCCTTAGAAATGCAGAAAGCAACCGAATAAATACTATACTATCATCTTAAAGAATCTTCACGCTTCTACCCCCTTCCCAAACGCCTCCAACCTAATCAATCCAAGTTGCTGGATTGCAATTGGTTCTCGGCTTCTGAGTTAAACTATTCAAAGGAAAAACACTGGTTACGCTAGTTACTGATCCCTGGGAAGTCGAAACCAAGTATCTGTTTTCTAGGTTCTTGGGGAGCACTCTTGCGCAAAGGAGAACAGGCATCCTCGATTCTACAATTTATGCCTTTAAAATACATATATAACAACCTGTTTGATAAAATGATAACAGACCTTTTCTACGGAAAACTAGGAAGCTTCCTTTTCAATAAAATTCCAAGCAAAAAACACCGGAAGCCTTCTTTACTCTGAAAAATTTCCAAGAATAGTAAGTTACTTCCTCATAATAATATATATATATTCTTTCATTTGAATAATGGAGAAAAGTTAAAAACTTTTACAAAATTATAAAATAAAAATGCTGCCAAATGGGTATTCTTTCAAAATAAAAACTTCTTCCAATACTCTGTAAAAGCCATGCAAACCGCAAACATAAAAAAATAAAAAATCGATTACATCAAAAAACATAAATAAGAAGAAATAAATAAGAAATTAAAAATATTCATCAAGTCTGGAATTAATTCTTCCTAGTGATTTCCAATAATTATAATAATCAAATAGTTATTAACCAGATACATCGTCTAAATCCATCAATGAAGTGTAAATATCTATGGGTATCCTCCAGTTATGTATGATATTTCAACAAGTGTGGTTTTTTTTTTTCCCTTTTTCTAGGCTGGAATTTTTCAAAATTCCCTCGTCCCGCCGGTATACCATATAAAAACCCGATAAAAAAATGTCAAACTTCGGGCTAGAATGGATTTTCCAGGTACACCTCTAGATATGTGATGTTAGCACCACTTTTTGCATAAAATGACCTAACTTTCTATTTGACTATCTGCATCGATGTATTGAGCTTGTGAAATAGTTCTCCAAAAGAGACACACCAGCAGGAATACATAGTTAACATATTAATCAGTCGTCCATCAGCCTTGGGTAGTAATCTTCCATAACTTTTTGTAGTATGATGAAAATTCTTCCGACGGACTCTGCTGCTATTTCGCAATTACATAGACGGGTAGGGGACACCTCAGTGCCACTAACACTTTCTCTGGAAAAGTCGCCAAGCTTTTGACTATGCAATAAGTAGTGTCAAAACTAATTTTCTCTGAGCGAAAGTATATACATTTCTCATACCACAATCGAAATTGATTGAAAATCTTAATGATGCAGTAAAATCGTCAATCTCCTCCAACAATATAATCAGCAGATTGTCCCACATTTTCTGTTTGTTATATAAATGGGATTTTGCCTCTGAGTTTTGTGAGAACAATATGATTTTTTTTTACTTAAAATTACATTAGAAGTTTTATGCATGTGACTGTTACAAGGCGACGCGGAACAGATTACACTTACTATAATCCCTGTGTGATATTAAATCCCGAGATTTTCACTTCTTACTTGGGCACTTATTAAATTTTCTGAAAGCATTGGTATGTGTGATTCCTCCATCCTAATTACATGTAATTTTTTTTTTTCTCTTTCAGTTTTGTTTTTATTGGGAGTAGTATTAATGAAAGGATCGCAGAGTTTTTTCGGGTTGAGAGGATTTTTAATGTTCTCTGTAAGTTACTTTTCTCGCCCACTTAAAAAAGTAGTTAAAAATTTAAAAAGAGCATAATTAATTTAATGCAACGGACCAAATTAAAGTGTTCATTGTTTGAATTTATTTCACTTATTAAAGTTCGCATTCTATAGAACAGTTAGTTTTATATGAAGTAGCGTCCCAATAATTGGCTTCCTTCCAAGCCATATTACAAAAGCTTTTGAGGAACTAACAAGGGGGGCTCGGGAGACACTAGTAGGAATTCCTCACACTGGATGGTAACAAAACTTCTATTTCCCTCCTTTGTCTTCTCACCGCATTTTTAATGAGTAAGACTACAATTCAACCAACAGTAGTTTGGGTATGATCAATGCGATTTATATATTCTTACATCCCCACGTTCTTCACTATCGGTTCAATATCATACAATTTTTTTGGGCAGAGTCACCAATTTCTCACAAATAAGCGCTCCCCTACGCTCGCTCAACTGTAAATACACCAAGAAGGAGAAATATTTCCTGATTAATCCGACCCTTGCTTATCACTTTTAGACGTAGCTACAGCTATTGACTAGTCTTTGGGATTCACAGTAGTCCGCCCCTATACATATTAAGACATATAAATTCCATATAAATATTGCATAATACAATTAAGATTTATACACTTGTAAGTACATGCTCGAAGCTCCATGTCGATTTGTATTTTTATCTCAAAAATATATTAAGTATATTAATGTTTATAGGTTTTTATATGATATTTCACGCTACCATATCGCCACTTACCATACTCTATATAAAATATCAGGCAGCCTTTTGTTCTTTTCCCCAAGCCAGTATGTTTAAATATGTGTTCAGTGTCTAGAAGATAAATTATAAAATATATTAAATTCTACAAAGAGAAAATGTATAAGATTTATAACATTATTAAACAATATATATTATCACTTTTCTTAAGCACGGAGTACACACACTCTCTTTCGACATAATAAATACAAGCATATACTTCACTATTCACTATAGCTACACCCAGTTTATAATCTATTTATTTTGACCTAATCAACTTATTCATATAATTAAATAATTTTTACTTAATCTAAGGTGTACGTACTTCTATATTCACACAACACTCTAACTCAATATATTATATAAGTATACACAGGGCACTAATTGTTAAAAGCTCAATTGCATCATGAGCAGGGCTGCTCTCTATTACATATATGTCGTCCTTTGGTATAAATTAAATATGGCCTCTACGCTATAAACGCTTTTATTAATAATCGATAACGATACTTCCAGATTTTCCAACTCAATATAGAGTAGTATAGGACTTAAATGTATAATCACCCCCGGTTGTTGTATAGGGTTCATTTCTACTCACATGCTCAATATTCATTCTATAACCTGCTGATTTGCTTGCAGTCAGATTTCAACTCTAACATAACTTTTTCACTCTTTTTTTAGTAGTATACGCCTTACTCTGACCTGTATGCCTGAATTTCCTTTTCTCTGGTTCTCTATTATTAATAATTTTATAGAGAATTCACTTATCATTGGCTCTTAATAAATGTTAGACCTATTTCTTCTTGTGGACAAAGTTAGATTACACATCATAAAAATACCCATCATCCACGCTTTTCGTCGCTAGATTGCCTAAACATACTTATCATTACTGGTTTAAAATCATTTGGATCCCTCTGAGTCTTTCGTGTTTCGGGAGGGCTGGGAGGTATTATTTGTAATACCTAATACTTTCCTCTCTCTCACACGTATAGGATTCAATCAGTGGACCAATCTTTTCCACTGAACAAAAAGGCGGATCCATTACCACGCTAGTGTAATCATCTATTCCTTATAAACGAGACATTGAGTATGCAGCTGGAGCTTTGTTTCACCCTCTTTTACTATCTCGTAATTAACTTAACACTCTTTATAACTTGAAGTGAGACTTTTTCAGAACCTCTATGTCCAGTGTTGACGAGCTTACCTATTTCTCGCCCATTTGTAAGTCCCCATCCTCGAGTCCTTACTGATTCGTGTTGACACCATTTATTTCCAAACACCCTGGTTTCTCAATTTTGATAAAGGTCTTGATTCTTCTTGCACTCGCCGACGGAGGGTCCCACCCCAATTTTTCTAGGTAATTTTCGGTTTTTTTTCCGCACCTTATTGAACTCATCCAGAGCATAGCGTTAATTTCTCCTGGGAGTCTGTGACTACATCAGTCTAGTCTTTGTTAGGAATAAAGTAGCATGTTCAGTAGTTTCACTTATACAAGGGCCGTTTTCTTATTTTTTATCCTGTTTACAAGTGGCGCTTTTCGTGGACTTTTCTATTCACCTAGAAACTCTACTATTACTCTATTTTATCATCTTGGTTACTTCATCCATTAGTTTCTCGCTTTAACGTGTTTATTTCGCACTATTTTATCTCACAACTCTCCTGATTTTTGTCATAAACGAATTCTTAACCTTAACGAGTTATTGTGGTCTGTTTTGCTCGTCTTTCCATTATTTTTGCCCCAGATTGGTTTTTCAGGTATCAAAACTTGTTCTACGATTCTCTATAATAATGAATCATGGATTTTGAAAGAAATTATCAGATCAAGATATTTACATTCTTTGGTTTCCACTGAGACCTCGGATGATGATGACGGCTACCGTCTGGGGTGGGTCTTATCATTACTTTAAAGACAAAGTCTACAGAACAGTGGGCCTGCATTTAACGAGATAGTGGTTTTATTTATAACGATTATAGTAATCTTGTGCTTCGCGAAACTGTTTATAACCTTTCACCCACATATCTCTTAACTTTCCTGCATAACCATGTATAACACTCATGTTCGGGGTATTACAATTCCGCTTTCGTTCCTCCTTTTTGCGTGAAGCACACAGAATTGTTTAAACACGATGCCACGAGCGCCTTCGCCTGAGCTGGAACTATCCTAACATCACCTGTATGCTGAGACGCATTAGAAATTCATCTATTAGAGAGACACTAGCGGGCTCGAATAAGCAATATTCGCCTGGCATCTGTATTTCAGCCATTAAACGAACGGATGGCACATTCCAACTAAAAACACTTTCGTGGCAAAAGAGATCAGCAGATGTTCACCAATTTCTCACATAAAAGGTCTCTAAATTCTTTTGACCTATCATCAACATACTAGACGTATATTACACCTTCTATTTTCATCTGATCATACCCACCTAAAACAAATTCATTTATCCATTTCAGATCTTTTCATCCTGGACCCGGAACCATGAATAAATTCGCGTTTCCTGCAGATCCTAAAAGATAAATCCCAGGAATAGCGTTCCCAACTTCATAGTATACTTTATGGATGACAAAGTGATTACACTAGCATTGGGTTTGTTTGGATCATTAATTCGAGACAACAGAAAGAGCTATTTTGACTTCATTAATACACTCATAGCATTTTACTCAATATTCGCTTGTCTACACCAAGGAAAATAGTTCGAAGCCTTACATTTATCACTAGCCTAAATTCCTTAACCATTCCTCAACCAGTCACTTTTTGCACCCTCCTCGGAAATTCTGGCAATGACCACAAAAAGAAACACTAATCTGCCAAACATTCTTTAAAACAGTCCTCCCAAATTAACATAAAAACTTTATCTCGAACTTCAACCTATTCCTGCATCAATGTGAGGACTGGGCCCGAATTTTCACTATATTTTCTAGTTGTTAGTTTTTTGGTACCATTTAGCAAGTTCCTTATTTTCCTGAAACTCTCCTATTACTGATCGGGGTCCCATACTTATCCGGCGAGAGAAAAACAAATCGTACCAAAATTTCTTATGGGTAAGGGCTTTCCCTCACCTGCTCATTTAAAGAATCCACTATTTCACGTGGTGCGCGGAATTTCATTTCGAGACGCGATTCGACAGATATTTACAGGAATTAGTACAAAGTTTGTCCCAAGATCTCTCTATCTATAGTTGGCGTTACTAACATCATGAAGACTCCAACGTTTTTTCCACGCAAGAGTTTCCAGTTTGTAGTAATCGCTAATTACGTTTTCTACAGCATCTCTCGCCTTGAACAATACATGGCGAATCGAGCCTATCCTGGAGTTTCTATGAAAAATCATGAAAAGCTACAACAAGTCATCTTCCTTCTGAATGAGAACTCTACTTTTTCCCGCTGTTTTTATATCAAAAAGCCATAAATTTGTTACATTTAGAATTCCTAGGATTGTAAGTCAACGATTACAGGATTATATCATGGGTTTTGAGAAGATCCTTCGAGAAAACAGATGCAATGTTAATACAGTCAGGGTATGCTTTTCCAATGTATGCGCCATAGTTCATGAAACCGTCAACAACTGTAAAAGGCATCAGGGTGCTTCAACGGAGCATCATTTTAATCAAAGGGGTAGACAAACACATAATAATACTCTCTTCCAGAATCGCATCTACCTGAGGTGACCTCTCTCTCTCGATTTCATCCCAGGTGACAAAGGCACGACCTCGGGTTGAGAATAAGGATTAGCAGGAAGTGAAACAAGAGTTAAAGTCATTGCCCCACACAGCACGCAGTAGTCGATATGGGTGACTGTTTCAAAAATTTCTGTGTAAGGGTGAAAAAAAACCGTCCTATGACCGTAGGCCATAACCCCGAATGAATGATTTTGTTCCTCTTCTTTTGAAGAATAATCACCCCAAAATCTTCACAGTGACCGTTTTTGTGTTCATTGTGGGAAGGGAAATCATCTTAAATTGACGTTGTTTTATTTAATGGGCATCTGTTCCCTATTGTGACAGAAAGGTCATTCATAATGCCAATGCAGAAGCGACTTAAAAGGCCTTGTCAAACAAACGTATTTTAAATTTATATTTCCAATACCGATCGCCTCATTAATTCTTCTATTTCCTTAAAACAATTCTAAACTTTTCTTCTGTTGTGGTTTTTCTAGTCACTGCTCGGGGTGCGGGGCAGTCCTGGACCATAATTTTGCCCTCGGGAAAAGATTGTCCTGCGTGGTTGTTTTTTGTGAGCTTATCAATACCAACTGCGTGCCAGTCGCAACAGAACTCCTCATCTCAGCCCCTCTGTCGGAATGCTTTCATCCTTCTCCTCACACTGTCCTCTGAGCTCCGATATCCAATACAGTCAACACGGACATGCGGAAACAGGAACCATGTGTGTTCAATGGCTTCGACATGGGTGTATTCATGTGGATGAATCGGGCAACATCAGGGATAGGCGGAGAGAGGGCGTTTTTTGCAAGCGGGGGCACTCCACAGACCGGTAGCTTCCGGCATAGGCCGATCGGCAATTAATGCTCAATAAAATTAGTCCTTCTCTTTAAAACTTGTGGTGCCTGCACAGTAAGGAATATAATGAGGGGATACTTGTTGTCCGTGCTAGTGAGCCGGGAAGGAATTTAATTCGAAACGAAGTACTTCCAATAGGGCCACAAATCACCCTAACTTGAACCCCCATTGTTCTCACATCTTTATGGGTGGCTTCCTTACGACCATTTCGCTGGCTAAGCAAAGTTAAAACGCGAAAACTGTTGTTTGAGGCACGATGTCATTAATATCTTCTATTTCCTCCCACACAAGGGGGATAGGGAAGATAGGTTTTATAGTGATGCTCTGCTGTAATATAAAAGAGGGTTGTCGAGATTTGAGATAAGAATTTGAGAAATACGAAAGGGATTTATTTCATTGGAAGAGATCTAAATTGAGGGTGAAAATGATACAGGAGACGTAGTTGAAATAAACGGTGCATTTGTGAGTCTTTAAAGTATTTTTGGCTGTGTAAATTTTGCATAATAGAAGCTCAGGGTGTAGTATTGCTTTAACAAGTGCTGGACTCAATGACATCATCGTAGGCATAATGTTGCATGCTTCCATTACGGAGGTAGTTTGCCACCTGTGTAAGAAGGATACATTAAGGAGGCCTACCAATTACACGCTTGCACAATTGGCATTACTATCTCACAACAGCTACTGCCATGCAGAGTTGAACATGAGTTAAACATAAACTATGAGTCTTGCACGTATTGTTGAGTGATTTTTGTGACCAACCGAGAGCGAAGTTAATGAAGAATTCCTCAAACATTTTTAATCTCAGATCATACTATAGAACCCCATTTTTATGATGCCCATTCTTGATAAATTTTAAATTCGGGTAGAAAAAGCATTTATGTATATTTCTTATCTTCATTGTTTAACGATGAGAGTATATTAAGACCTCATCCAAACTCATAAGAGGAAAAATTACAATCATTATAGGTCGCTACATATAAAAAATACCAATTTTAATCTTTACTTTGTAAGAGTAAATTAATTTATTATGTTCATTTCCTCACGAAAGTGTAAGAGTGAATACAACGTGTAGCACGAGCACTCGTTCAAAAGATCAATATATGGGACTCTAGAAATCAGAACTGATTGGGAATTAGCAATAAAATACAACTGATAAAAAGGTCTTGAAAAGGGATAAAGATGACATCTACTACTCCGAGTTTATGAGGATAGATGTTCTCCTTCATAATACTACGCGCGTTCATGGCGATCTCCATTTCTTTTGCGCATAATATTCTGCTATATATGATACCTGATTAGACAAAACAATGTTAGGTATTTCAGGGTTTTCTGTAGATTTCACTGTATAATATTTCTATCCCTATTATATATATAATAATTAACTATTATAATATATAATATTATATACTATAATAGTAACTACTTTTCATTTCATGTATATATTTGGTTCTAATCTGTACCTGTATCTGTATTTGCGGGTATAATTAGAAGGACTTAAGTCTGAATTTAACTAAGAATTAGAGGACTGTTTCACTATTTTAGTTATCTATGCAAATGTAGATTAGAAGATATATATTCTAATATTATGAGTGGTTATCTGAATACGATAATCCCTGTATCTTTATCTATCAATTTTATTGTCTATTACCTTAAGCGAAAAGCATTTTAATATATATGCAATTTATAAATTAAAATGATTATAAATAGGCCTGACAGAGAGAGAGAGAACTCACATTTTAATTTTCTCAAAATGTATTAAATGCTCAAATTACAATGAATACGAAATAAAGTACACAAAATAGATTAAATTTATTTTATCATTTTAATTATTATTAGTTAATTTATAGAGTATTAATTTATTATCTACTTATTATTGTTTTAGGTACTATATGGACCAAGGCTGAACAATTCAGACCTGTGATTGCAGATACACTTTAAGTGTTCTGGGATCGTTATATAATTTTTGGAAGTATATCATTTAAATAGGAACTAGGTGTTGTAAACATATTTGGTTAAAAGTAATTATTTACTATTTTAGCCTAAGTAATATACATATAAAGTATATGTAAACGTACTGTGAATGCAAGATTGAATTTTATATTTTTTAATAGGTAATTGGTTATATAATTTTATGATATATTAATTTATTAATTACTTTAAGTAAATTCGTCTCAATTTTTTGTTAGGTTATATGAACTTACTAAAGATGAAATTAATTACAAGCTTAGTAATTGGCAAATATAAACTTTATCATAATAGAATTAAATAATTTTTAACATTTAGTATTAGTTTAACCCTACTTATGAGGATCATCTATACCTACTGTTTGGATGTATGAGAAGTAGATAGGTTGATCCTGATTTACTCAGGTCAGTATAAGTTTGTGTGATCCTTTGGCCCTGAAGAAAGGTTATTATAGTTTTTGTCTCAAATACTGTTCGTGAGTTGTAATTATGAGCGCATTAAGTGTTCTTCTGTTACCAACATTCCTTTTGTTCATAATGGTTGTAAACTATTGTAAAATATTGGAATATAAATTTTTAAATTAAAATATACGATCTATTGAAATTCAAACTTCATATGCGTAGTAACTCATTTTTTTGATCCAACAGCGTTCAGAAAAAAATGAGACGCTCACTCCTCACAGACTGTCAATTGGCCAAATTATTTCTACTAATAATGTTGTTAGATTCAGTTTTAAGCAAAATCGAGCGTGACGCTCAGTTTTGCTCCGTTTCTAAACGCAACTATTGATATATCTGTTTTCTCATGCGTTGCTAAAAAGACCGCGTCGTCAATATAGATTTGAGAACTTGGAAAAACGAAAAGTTTACGAAAACCGCATTGCAATTCGATTGGGGGGTAAATTTTAGTTTTTCTTCGAGTAAAATAAAAATAAAATAAATGGAAGACTGACAGAAGCAAAATTCTCGTACATTTGCGTACGAAATTAAGAGCTACCTCGTACCGAAGGCTAATTTCTCGTACCTGTACGAGAATTCGCGTACGTCTAACAACCCTGGCTCCGACCAAAGTAAAAGGTAAATTTTTGCTCCGACGAAGAAAGATTTTCGGGAATTCGAGTAAAATTGTTGCAAGATGTTAACTCAAAAACGCTAAAAATAAAATTTCCTATTGATTATGCATCAAATATCTCAAAATATTTTTGTGATGCAATAATGTGAAAATGTTGTTGGTAAGAATCAGTGAAAAACAATATTAAACAGGGTGACATATTTAAACGAATAAAAAATGCTTATTTTAAAATTGGAGCATTTAATAAAAGATCGAGGATGAAACACAAACACAAAGTGCTTTTGCACACTTTCTGGATTTTCTTTAACGATCAAGCGCTCTTTCATTCCCAACATGCTTATATATATATATACAATAATTATATTTATATATATATTATATATATTATATATTATATACTAATATATATATATTATATATATATATTAGTATATAATATAATATATATTAATTAATTAATATTATATTAATTAATATATATATATATATATATTATATATATGGGTGGGTGGGTGGTTTGATTTACTGCCTTAGGTCATCATAAACGCAAATAATTTTACGTTAAAAACATGAATGCATAAATATTTTAGTAAAAAAAATGTTTAGCAAATAAACAAAATAAATAAAAAATAATAAAAATTTGAAAATGAATGCAAAAAAAAATTATGCCAAAGAATAAATGTAAATGAAACTCTATAAAACAAACTGTATTTCAGGAGTCGCTAAATGAAGAAAAAAAAAATTTTGAAAATGTATATAAATATTATATATATATATATAAAATTATATATATAACTATATATATATATAAATATATATATATATATATATAATATAGCAGTGTGGGTGATTTGATAGTATTTTTATATATATATATATATATACATATATATAATTAATATTATTATATATAGTAATATATATAGTGTCGGGTTGACTCCAGGTAACGAATTTTTAAGCTTTAAGGAAAATAGATTTCACATGATTTCGATATATAAAGTAAACTCACAGTAATGCATTCACAGAATACAGTTAAAAAAACCTTTCATAGTGCCATCAAGATTGGAAAATTTTTAATTCATTTTTCTCAATATGTACGAGAAGAGAAATAGTAAGCACTTATAAGAAACCTCGCAGTAAACATAATAACACTAAATGCGCTGTGCTGCCAGAATATATAAATTATTATTTGATAAATTTACATATATTTATTTGATCTGGGTGGGGCCTATATCATTCCCCTTCCTGCTGAGCAAGGATGCTCCCCTCTCGCTTACTTCGGGTCCGTGGGATTTTTAATAAAAATTACTCCCATAAATTAATAAAATTGGCAGTAATAAAAAAAAAACACTCGAAATTGTTTTTTTTTTAATCGAAAATTTTCCCCCTATAAACTGAGTCAACCGTCATATATATATCTATAGTATATATATAAATATTATATATATTATATATAATTATATATATATATATATTATTACTAATAGTATATTATAGTATATATTATAATATATATAGATATAATATTAATATATATATATATAATATATATGTGAACTAGATAATTATTGATGATAAAATATAAATAAATATTTACATGCATTCTAAAATGACCGCTCTTTAAGCCCTTATACAACAAGTATATATATATAGTATGAGTAACATAGTTATATAGTTTTTATATAGTAATATAATATATATAGTATATATATAATTATTATATAATATTATCTGTAGCACAGATAGAACGACAAATACAAAGTATACAAAAGAAATGATCCAATCTCTCATATCCAAGTATTTAATGCTAAAAAAAAATATGACTAGATAAGATATATCTATTATAACTTATAAAAGCAATATTAATATATATATATATAGTATATACTTAGTATAGTATATATATATTTACTATATATATATTAGTATATTTCTTTCAGAAATAACTGGATGAATTTTAATCCAAAATATAATGTGTACTGGCTACACTATTTACTCATGATAATAAAAGACGGATGTAACTACAAAAATAAAAAGGGCAAAAAACACCTGGTAACTATGATGAAGCTGAATGTTCTTAGCCAGAATATACTTTCACGAAAGTGTGCAAGAGAGGTAGTTTCTCTTATAAATACCTAAATGTAACATTTTCTTTCAATTAAACCTGTTTATTTACTTTTATAAGAGATAAATTTAACATTATTTCTAAATGTACTAATACGAGCTTTTGTCGGGTGGCTTCTTCAGATAGTGGATCTTTCGAGAGCAAGAACAGAAGAATCAGAAAATTAGAATGATTATGAATTTTGGAGTTGGTTAGTTTGTCATTATTTTTTTTGTAAAAGTATATGTCCTTCATTAAAATGATTTGTATCGAATCCATCTTCGCTTCGCCCTGTTGTTTGTTATAATTATTCCAATTTGTAATACAGAATGATTCTATTACCTTTCTTAAACAGAAATCTGAAGTGTTGAAGAATATTTGATTTGTATTATTTATATTGATGGAATGGTTATATTTGGTTCTATGGGAAGCAAGAGCAGAGTTTGAAATGTTGATATATGCGTCGTGTAAAATCATTTGTTTTGCCGAAATACAACAAGTTTTGGGGCTTAGCCCCATCACAGGTTGGGAGTAGCGGTCCGAAACCGCTATTCTGAGAAGGCGGCGGCGGAGCACCATTGGACGGTGGCTATATATATATATATATATATATATATACTTATATGATATATAGTATATATTAATGATACTATATATATAACTATATATATATATATATTATATATATATATATATATATTTATTAATATAATATATTATATATTAGTATAATATATATATAAATTATATATATATATAATAGTCATCATCAACTCTCCCCAATCTCCCCAAGGCTGGGGGTAGGTGTGGCGTAACATCTGACCTGAAACAGAAAAGGTAGTGTAGATATCTAAGCAAGTCGAACACAGAAAACCTCGCCACCTTAACACCCTTTATAACCATTTTTTTGGAGAAACGTCGGGTCGCAGTCAGACAATTCACCCTAGAGCTTCAGCGGGACCAGGACTCTATAATTGTTTATATAGTAGATAACCCTATGGCCGGCAGGTAGGCACCCCCCTCAAATAACACAAAAAAACCCACCATTCAGTCCTATTATGGCACCTTTCTTCGCTGCGTCTTGCCAAACTTCGATTTCTTCTCCACTCTCAGCCATTCCTTACTCGACTCAATCCACTTATTTTTCTTCGGTCTCCCAGCGGTTGATTCCCACCGCACAACTGACCACTATAATTGCTTAATCTACTGACAATCCTCCATCTTTCCACATGACCAGACCATCTTCAATATTTCATATTATTCTCTCATTTACCCCTTTGTGTCACGACCAAATCGTCTCTAATACGTCTATTCCGAATTAGATTCTCCTCCACCTAACACGCCCAAAGATGGTCTCATCTGAAACACATTGGTACTTTAGATCATAAATACCACCTATTCCAGACATAGAGCACTACTATACACTTAACACAGGGTTAGAAACATTACCTGTCATGTAAGAAACTCTAGTCCCTTACCATCCACAAACGATTTAATTGAGCATCCAGTCACCTTCTGCCCATTCAAAACTTTCCCTACTCAACACTGATCAGATCATTCCCTTTTTCAATCCCAACATATTATCTTGAAATAGCCTAAAACAGGCAACAAGACTTCTTTTGCGCAGCTGCCACACGAGGACTGCCCGATTCCACAACCATAACCTTACTGCTTGAGTCTACCGTTTTACTTTCTGCCCTCCTTTTACAACACACTAGTGACCGGTAAATTCTCTAACCGATCCTGAAATCTCTTCAGATTCGCCCCCAGACACAACCCAAATCATCCCGGCCCATATAATAGGAGGGGCGCCTTCCACATACTCTCTTATTCCCCTAACATCTACACGCCTT
>JABUQX010064759.1:5000-15000 GCA_015478945.1 Trachelipus rathkii
TATTACCTTATAGAAACGCGAATTTGTTTATTTTTCATTTATTTTTTTTTAACAATGAAGTACTACATAATTTAATTTAATAATATTTTTGTAATATAGGCTACAAAAATGCGGAAAAAAGCAGTTTTTAAAATATTTCTCTTTCGATCATCCTTAGCACTTCTCTAGTAATCTTCTTCCAGATTTCTTATTATCCCGATGTTCATGTCGCGTTTCTAACTTTCGTGGAACTGATCATTCCCTCTTAATTACCTTGAGAATATACCTTTTTCAATGCTCTTTACTTACCCAGTTACTAAGGCTCTGTAAGGAATATTCTAATTACGTGAGTTTGAAACGTATACCTTTTCACTGGTGTTGCAACCTTGATTTTGCAAGTTCTAAACACTGCTCGAAAGAAGGCCTAGGTTATTTGGAGTCCTTAATTTTTCCCAAAAACTCTCGAAGCTGAAGTAAAACTAGCTCAAGACTGATTCTCTATTTTGCTTACTGTTTTTATTTTATATAAATCCATGAACCTCATATGCTAATCCCCCTGCCGACAATATTCCTACACCTTTTCTCAAACTACAGATGTTTACGATCATTCAAAAATTGAAAAAGCACAGATGTTTACGATCATTCAAAAATTGAAAACAGATCTATCTGGAGATATTTTTTTTAGTAATTTCTGTATCAAACCCAATCTCGAAATTATTTGAAATTATCCAACTATCTATTACATCTGGGATTTTAAGATAATTCTACTTACTAGAGTGGTTTGTGTGTGTAGGTGTGTGTGTTTGTATGTGTGTGCGCGCGCGAGCTGATATATTTTTACAACGAGAAAAGTATTTGATTTTTTAAACTAATTTTATCATTTTAACTTTTAAAGTTTGGTTTCAATGTTACATAATTTTAGGCATAATTTCACATTTTGTATGCTTTGTCTGTGTGTATATTTTGTGATTTTATTTGTAAAATTACAGATTTGCATAGTCTAGATCTTTTCATAGACTTTCCTATTATCCGTGGCTTGGGTTCAAACTCCGAATCTGTCTACTTCCACCTCTCAAACTCTCATCCTAACCTTTTGCTTCTGTTTGAGACTCAGATAGCTAAGGAATAATTTTCCAACTATTAAAATATCCAACTGTAATTTATTTCATAATTTCCTTCTGTAGGGTGGATGGAGTATTTGCGAAAGTAAACATTAACACTCCCGTAGCATTTCTTGAAAACCTCGAATCCCCTAACTTTAAAGTTCAATGACTTAAAATATGTCTTCCTCCTACTACAATAATCTTATGCTTCTGATACTGTTTACCTAACGCCTTTTTTGTGTGCCTTACTACTTCTCAAAAGAATGCTACATCTTCTAGACCAAATATTGAGATCCTCTATTTAGGGGTTTCAGTGTACACAACACTGAATGGTTGGGGTTCTCTCATACTAATCCAGGAGGGAATGAGGCCAAATCACTCAACATTCACAACGATTGGAAGCTACTTATTAGGGAACCTACACACATTCCGGATCGTGTTAATCAATTCTGAACCAAACTTGATCTGTGCTTCACCATTAGTCTTTTTCTCTATTAATAAGCAACCTTCAATCCTATCGAAAAATCTGACAACAACCTTATAATCTAATAATTTTAGTAGTTTCTCTCGCAATAGCCTAACCATCATATCCTAAGCCTTCAACAGCGCACTTGATACGAACCGATTGGGAGGACTTTTCATGATTCTTTGATAACTATCCTGGAGGATTACTGTGACTTCCAAATATTACTTCAGCTTCTGCATATAATATGCCGGAGCTGTAATCGCTCTATGCCATGCGGCAAGAATTCATTCCTTCTTCGTCTAAACTCTTTCGTCTCCTCAAAACAATGTTCAATCATGCTTGTCTCTCGTACTACGTCAAACTAGAGACAACGCCCAGTATCAAGATTGGGAAAATTCTCCGTTCTCCTATCATTCTCGCTAATTTTTATTCAGCCCCCTCAAACGCTTGCAGAGATACTATTCGGACGAGCCAAAGCGGAACCTTCACAAAACTAAAGAGTAGTTGACCTCCATGCGTTCTCCTCCTGACAAATCTTCTATGGCCATCTTTGGAAAACAATATATATTTGGAGAATATGTCAGCAACATTTCTCTGTAATTCCCTTTAATGATATCTTTACCATTCTGATATCTCCTTCAATCTTTCGTCTTGTTTCCTTTAATTCCACCCTGGATGATTCTTGCAGACTTAGACAAGAATTCATCCTCTAACTTGTTTAATATTCCAACTATAACTTATTCATGAATTTCCGTCTCAAGGGTGGAGTATGTGCCTATAGTAACATAAAGACTCCTGTAACACGCTCTCAGAGAATCATTGATCTCCTAACTTCGATGTTCATAGGCTTAAAATCTTTCTTCCTTCTACTACAAATAATCTTGTGCCTTCTGCTACTGTTCTCCTAACAGAAACAGATTTTCACACCTGAAAATTTGCATTACCTTACTACCTTATCAACGAGACTGTTATATCTTCTCATATAAATACTGAGGTCTTCTCTATTTAGGAATTTCAATGTACACAACACTGAGTAGTTTGGGGGTCCTCTCATACTGATTAGGTGGGGAGGAGGAACCCGAATCATTCAGTATTCTCAACGCTCTGGAGCCAACTAATTAAAGAACCAACAGACATTATTCCGATTCGTCCCAACCAATTCTTGAACACTCTTGACCTATGTTTCACCCTAAAGTTCCTTCCTCTATAAATAAAACCACCGTCGCTGCCTATAGCTAAATCTGAGCCACAACCTTTAATCTCTTAATTTTAATAACTTTCTCATCCAACAGCCTCCATCCTGCCCCCCTATGCCATTTTTCGGCGCCACGTTAATCGGGCTGACTGCGCGGGCATTGCGTTTGCTTCTACGCTAAACTATAATTGCCGAAAGACTGCCCTTGACTCTGAAGACGCCTTCGACTTCTGCCCGATTAATAGTGGCGAGCCTGCTAATCGTTGATGGGATGAGCCAGGCTCATTCCTTCTTCGACTAAATCTATTTTTCTCCTTAAAACCAAGCGTTTCGATCGGTGCCTTGCCCTTTACTGCGCCAATTCAGGCAGAGACCAGTGACGATATCGCACAAGCGTGTGGAAAAATTCTACTTCTCCTATCACTCTCACTAATTTTCATTCAGCTAAGAATCGTTGCAAAAATACTGTTCGACGAGCAAAGCGGCCGACTTTCATTAAACGAAAGTGCCCGCTGACCTCCTTGGTTCTCCGCCACTGACAAATCTTTCTGGCCTCTTGCCAAAAACATCTCTAACAGCTTCTGTAAATCATCCTTTCCTCCTCTTATTCGGCAAGATGGGTTCTGTTCCTAATACTCCAACTGAAAAGGACTCCTATTTTTTCCTCTAACCAACCCTGGACATTCTGCCATTCCTTCTTCCTCCTGCCTCTTCTCTCAGGTGTCCTTATTATCTTGTCTGCCTGATTACATTTGCTCGGGCTGCGATGGGTTCTGGAAAATACTATGCAACGTAAGCGAGTGAGGTTAGTGCTCTGTCCATGCTGACCCCTCCTTTTCCACTCTTCAACTATATTCTCTATGCCCTAATACTAGCACACTTTCACTCGATGTTGGAAGCGCGCATATGTGCCAACCATTTCTTTTTTTTTTATGAAAAAAGGAAAAACACTCTGATCTTTCAAACTATCGCCCGATAGCTCTAACCTTAGATATTCTATCTAAGATCTTTGAAAAACCCTTCTCACTTCTCACTTCTTAGACCATCTAGAGGAGTCTCATTCACTTCTTCCGACGCCAGTAAGCTTTCGGCCGCTCGAGGTCTACTGGCAGTATACTTTCCTATTTAACAGATTATGGTTTTCCGCCCTTAGGAACTACGGGGAGACTTGCGTGTGGAGGCGCCTTGACATATCCCAAAGCATTTTGACGGGATAGCCATGCATCATGCTGCCTCTCCAAGCTCCCCTCCTTTGGTAGCGGTTTTCCTCCTTCTCTTTGCCTTACTTATGTCTAGTTTTCTTTCAAATCGCTCAATATCGCGCATGTTGTGATGGGCGAATTCTTCTTCTTTTTCTGTCAAAAGCTTAGTGTTCCTCAGGGTTCATATCTATCCCCTACCCTTATTCTTGCTTTTGATTAATGATCTTCTCACCTGCACACTAACTCTATCCACCTATATGCCGATGACTAGACCCTCAATTCTTCAACTAATTTCAATTCTGCTCCCTCCTTTACTTCTAGAATATGCCTCTCGTCTTAACCTTTCCGATTCTATTCTCGCCTGTATGGGCTGGATAGAATTTCCGGGTTGGGGTCGTCTCAACCTTGCCTTGTGAAATTAGATTCTTTAAAAACCCAACTTCTACATAGCTCCCTCTCTAAGACACCTTCTAACTTTAATACCTTTCGTCGCCCTTACTCTCCTCTCTCCTCGTACCATATAAACATTTCTTGGCCTATAACTAAACAAAAAAATATCTTGGAAACATCACAGCACAACGGTGCTAGGCGCCCACCTCAAAGAAACTGCGCGAGTCTGTTTAGCAACTACGCTAAACTTTTTTCCTCTTCTCAGTTGCTCAGCTATATAAAAACGGTCTCATCCGCCCTTGTATGGAGTACTGCCTCTCATATCTGGGGCCGGGGGGATCATGGTTTCTACCCGGCTTGTTGGAATAGGCGTCGAGTCAAAAGCCAAAAGCTTATAAACTCTTTTCTTTCCCTTTTTTTTATACTTTCTAGTTCACTTGACCCTCTATCTCCCCCCAAACCCTTGGGCCGCGGAGTCGGTGCCTTTATCTCTTTTCATATAGGCCCTACCGTAGCGGCCAAAGTGCTCGAGGCGAACTTTACACTCGAGCAGCAGCCACCTTTACGCGCCCCTCGTAGCCACAAGGGGCGCTGTGTCCTGCGCACGAGTTTTGTCGTTGATGCTAAGGTAACCCCAGAATAGTTTGCTGCGGTGCTTCATTATGTCCTGCCACCTCTGTTCTGTGCAATTCTTTTCCATCTTTCCATCTTCTGTGTCTTCTACTCAATTTAATCTCCCTCACTTTAAAGCCTGTGCCTGTGCTCAATCTGCGATAATTTGCGTTTAGATGAATATTGAGAAGTTCAACAACTCCCTCTTTTGAATAGACGCGCTTCTGCCCCGTGAGCGGCGGCCACCAGCGGTGTTAAGTGTAAAGAAAAAATCTCATGCCTACTGCTTCTTCTAAGGCTGTTCCATACTTTACTATGCCTTACATTTGATTGGGTGCCATTGGCTTTTAAAATCTATAAATACATAGAAAGAGCGAGCTCTCCGGATGGCATACCTCCTCCCTGAGTTTTGAAGGACTGTGCTTCATAAGTGGAAGCATCACTCGTTTACTATATTTCTATGCCCCCAATTACTAGCCATATTTTACATTAGTTTCTTGAAGCGCGCAGAATGTTTCAATCTATTCTGAAGAAAGGTAGCCGATCTAACTAACTATCACCCTATAACTAACTATCACCCTATAGCTAAGATTTGCGAAACACTTTACATCAACTCTGATTTCTTAGATCATATAAAATCTCATTCTCTTCTTTACGATTATCAATATGGCTTTCGGCGCTTGAGGTCTGCTGACGAGATACTTTCCTATCTCACTTATTTATGGTATTCTGCTCTTATGGACAATGGGGAGTCTTGTGTGGTGACGCTTGACATATCTAGAGCATAACTGGGTATGACATTCGTTGCTGCTTTCCAAGCTTCTCTCTTTCGGGTTTCTCCTTTTCTTTGCTTACTTATGTCTAGTTTTCTTTCAAATCGCTCAATATCGATTGTTTTTATTAGGCAACTTCTTCCTCCTTCCTTGCTAAAAGTGGTGTTTCCCAGGAATCTATCTTATCTCCTACTCTAATTTTACTTTTCCTTAATGATTTTCTCAGCTGCTCATCAAACTCTATCCAATCATATGCCGATGACTGGACCCTCCATTTTATTACTCATTTCAAATCTGTCCCCCTCCCTTTTACAACTATAGTTGTTTCTCGTTTCGTTCTTTCCGATTCTGCTTTTCCTGATTTTGGCAGAATTTCCCGGTGGAATAGTCTCAATCTTGTGAAATTCAACTCTTTTAAAGATACAACTCCTGCCTTTAAGATACCTTTTACTTTTCTAACTTTTTCGATGATTTTTAAGTCTCTCCTGATGACAATATGAACATTCTTCGCCTTTACATAAATAAAATTTATCATGGAAACCTCACATGACAATGGAGAGTTCAGAAGAGCAATGTCCGTAATAATAGTGATAGAATAAGGAGAGTGACGCAACAATTCAACTGATTGAACGAGAATGAAGAGAGAGATAATAAGAGCAGGATAATTGATAAGACGTAAAGCTTCAGATTCCACCTTTTTGAAGAGAGGTGTGTGAGTGGAACCACTCCAGATGTGTGAGACATACTTCGTATTAGGGCGAGCTACACAGCTTTAAAGAGAGCATCTGGTGTGTCATGAAGAAATTCTGGAGGCTCCTTTTAGCACTCAACCTCTTAGAAGCTTGTTTAGAAAGAGAAGTAATATAATCCTTGAAGAAAGATAACGATAAAAGGAAACAATGAATATTAAGGACATACGAATGTTTGAGTTTTTTGCTGTCGATGAAGATATTTGAGACTTGTGGAAGATTATATCTAGTAGAAAAATGAGCAGACTGAGTTTTTGAAGCATTAAAAATAACCATGTTTTTCATGCCCCAATTAAAAACAACCATGTTTTTCATGTCCCAATTAAAAACAACCATGTTTTTCATGTCATAATTAAAAACAACCATGTTTTTCATGCCCCAATTAAAAACAACCATGTCTTTCATGCCCCAATTAAAAACAACCATGTTTTTCAGGTCCCAATTAAAAACAACCATGTTTTTCATGCCCCAATTAAAAACAACCATGTTTTTCATGCCCCAATTAAAAACAACCATGTTTTTCATGCCCCAATTAAAAACAACCATGTTTTTCATTCCCCAATTAAAAATAACCATGTTTTCTATGCCCTAATTAAAAATTAATGCATAATTTTTCCAGAGCGATACTTTAACATTAGGGGATTCGAGGTTTTCAAGACATGTTACGGGAGTGTTAATGTTTACTTTCGCAAATACTCCACCCTTCAGAAGGAACTTATGAAATAAATTACAGTTGGATATTTTAAAAGTTGGAAAATGAATCCTTAGCTATCTGAGTCTCAAAACAGAAGCAAAAGGTTAGGATGAGAGTTTGAGAGGTGGAAGTAGACAGATTCGGAGTTTGAACCCAAGCCACGGATAATAGGAAAGTCTATGAAAAGATCTAGACTATGCAAATCTGTAATTTTACAAATAAAATCACAAAATATACACACAGACAAAGCATACAAAATGTGAAATTATGCCTAAAATTATGTAACATTGAAACCAAACTTTAAAAGTTAAAATGATAAAATTAGTTTAAAAAATCAAATACTTTTCTCGTTGTAAAAATATATCAGCTCGCGCGCGCACACACATACAAACACACACACCTACACACACAAACCACTCTAGTAAGTAGAATTATCTTAAAATCCCAGATGTAATAGATAGTTGGATAATTTCAAATAATTTCGAGATTGGGTTTGATACAGAAATTACTAAAAAAAATATCTCCAGATAGATCTGTTTTCAATTTTTGAATGATCGTAAACATCTGTAGTGAGAAAAGGTGTAGGAATATTGTCGGCAGGGGGATTAACATATGAGGCTCATGGATTTAAATAAAATAAAACAGTAAGGAAAGAGCTAGTTTTATTTACTTCAGCTTCGAGAGCTTTTGGGAAAAATAAGGACTCAAATAACCTAGGCCTCTTCGAGTTCATGTTTTAGAACTTGGCAAAATCAAGTTGCAACACCAGTGAAAAGGTATACGTTTCAAACTCGTAATTAGAATATTTCCTACAGAGCCTTAGTAATCTGGGTAAAGAGCATTGAAAGAGGTTTTCTCAGGTAATTAAAGAGAGGAAATGATGTTCCAGGAAAGTTAGAAATCGGACATGACATCGGGATAATAAGAAATCTGGAAGAGATACTGGAAGTGCAAGGGTGTCGAAAGAGAAAAAAATTTAAAACTGCTTTTTTCCGCATTTTTTGTAGCATATTTACAAAAATATATTAAATTATATAGTACTTCCATGTTAAAAAAAAATAAATAAAAATAAACAATTCGGTTTATAAAGAATTAAAGAAAGCCCACTACTCAAAATTTACTTTCTACTTGTGTAAATTCTATGGGATAATTTTAAGGAACATAATAATTTTTAAAAAAAGTTCATTCGATTCTGATGACACATTCACCTAAAGATAGAATTTACCAAATTTTTACAAATCGGTTTAGTAGAAAAAAGTTATTAATTACTTCAAATCTTTTAATTAAATCGATTCAACTTTTATTTGAAAAATACATTTTAAATTTTAAAAGGTATTTCAATGCAGAATAGATTGAGAAATAAAAACTAGTGAATACGAATTCTGATAAACTGAATAGTTACTTATAGGTTTATTGGTTTTTTGAAAATGAAATTTTTTTAGCTTCAGAACTGAAAATTTTATATTTCTGAATGATCTAAAACTTTCAGACATTTTATTTAATACTAGTAGCGTATACTGTCAGTTTTAAAATTCACCCACTCTGATGGCTAAAATCTTTTTTAAAAAGATATATTTTTTTCAGTTTTAACTAATATCAAAAAAGTTGATAACCAAACTATGCATAGAAAAATCTCCACTTTCTAGAAAAGGAAGGAAAAAAATCTTCTTTATACAAATTTCATAATTAAATGAATGTAAGACACTCTCATCTCTGAAATTATAGGAACTTTTTTTTTATTTAAGGTTTTCAATTTCATATAAAATTGTCACAAATGGAAATTTCAAAATTGTTTTCCAATCTTTTGTTTTAATTAATTACTTAATTAATTAATTACGGGGGAACGAACTTTTTTGATCAAAGAGTCTCATTATGGGACAAAAAGAAAAAAAAAAGAAAGAAATCCCAATCATTTCCAATATAACAATGAAAAGAGAAGTTGGATGGTATTTTAATTTTCCGCTTTTCTACTGATCTCATTCGACTCTAAATATTTATTTTTTAAAACAAGATATATTAGTAATCTAACTGAAGAATTTCATTCTTGATAATATAAAAAAAAACTTACAATATTTATTTTAGATCACTTGATTTTGTCACATATATTTAAGCAGTTTGGAAATGGAAGTTATTTTTATTTGAGAGTAAATTTAAATTATTATCAAAGATCTCTAAACTTGCAGATATTACAGACACATAATTGCAGTTTATTTGACTTTGGATTACCAGCTATTTAATATTATAATTTATTCACTTTATTTTATATTTAAATTAAAAAAAATTCCGAATAAAGGCATCATGAAAAATATCCTTCAAAACAAAATTAAAGTAGCATATTTGAAGTGTTCGTTACCAAAATTTCATAAATACTAAAGCTATTAAAATTTTTTTTCTTGAAGCCATAAAAGAAATTTAAATAGGTATAAAATTGCAATAAATTACAATATCAAAAGCTGATATTCTCTTTTTCAACACATATCCTGAATTATAAATTCTTTCTTAGATTTCTAATAAATCTCTTTCGATTTGAATTTCATCATATAAAAAGTTGGAAATGAAGATAATTGTTTTTTCACACTAATTTTCATTTAAATTGCGAAAACGGAAATGGTTGGGGAGATTTTCTTTTATTTTACATTTGATCACAATCAGATGATTTTTAAAAATTTTACTATGAAGTGATAATTTTTTTATGTGATAAAGCTTGAAATGAGAAAAGTTTTTTTTCTACAGACCTAATTATAAATTTTAATATAGATTTGAAAGTGAACGGACTAGATCTTTTCCTTTTTGTCAAATAAATGTCAAACGTAAAAAAAACTAATAAACATGTGTTC
>JABUQX010064759.1:20000-25000 GCA_015478945.1 Trachelipus rathkii
TAACAATTATAAATTCAAATTTCTTTTTGTAAACCTAAACTATATATATTTTCTTCTTTTGTTAAAATTTAGAATCATTTATTTTCAAACATTTGGCTATTTGTATGAGATTCAATCTAATATTTAATTTTCAGCAACAATCAATTTCATTAATATTAAACATTTCATGTTTTTTCCGTTAAAGAAAATTAACTATTTTTAATATTGAAAAACATGCCCTATGAGATTGGACACCAGCTAAAAGCAAAGTTTAAGAAGCACAAAAGCGGTGAAAGCAGCAATAGTAGCCGCAAACATTATACCGCCTTCCCATTTCCCATGCCAATTCCTGCCATCTCTATTGTCTTACTGCTTTACGTCATATTATTAATCATTATGCAAAAAATAAACAAAAATAAGTATACATGACATGCATATAAATTTATAAAAACATTTTAGTGAGTTTGATAAATGGTTTATGTCTTTTTATTAAAAAATATCAATCGATCAAGTTAACTAAGACAAACTCAATCTCAATGATAACCCCCTACCCCTCCCATATCACGCGTGATCCACTGATTAAGCTGTTAAAGTCATGATTAAGTGATTAAAGTCCCAATTAAGCTTAATTATTTGTAAGCGTAACATAAAATATGCTTCTGCGAATAAACAACATAATATTATTAAAACATTTTAGGTTTATTCTAAATTTTATTCTTTTTTATTATACATATCAACTATAAGTGATTAAAGTCATATTTAAGGATCAATGCGGTACAAACATTATTACATAAGAAATGTTCTTTTGTATGATCACAATATAAATTTTAGTCTTTTATTGTTTGTGACATAATAATAACGCGTCCAACATACCTTGTGTATGAATAAAATGCTAACATTAGCAGAATTCACTTCCTAATATCGGTACGTAGCTAACATCGCCTTACAAAACCTAACCTAATTTCACTTTTTCAGCATTTCTCTAACATATCAGCACTAATTTCACATTATCATAGTAATATTTAACAAATCTTGATAAAAATTTATCTCGTAACATAACCTAACTATTACAATTACCAAAGAATAAATGCTAACATAACAAAGTTTTAGCATCTCAAAAACTATTATAATATCACCTAAACTAAGAACATAATGTACAACAACAAACCTAACTTTCCTTACGAACGAATAAACTGATGTTTCACTTAAACATATATTTTACGAAGAGACTTTAAAAGGCACTTGTCTTTTATTTCATGTTCTATTATTGCATAAGTTTCAATTTGAAAACAGGTGATATTGCCATATTACCGGTATATGCGCTATCGCCAAATTTCACTAGATTAGAATAAAATGCTATCACGAACAAGGCAGCGTCATTATATATCCATATAACATACCAATAACCTAATAACGTTAATTACATAACATATCGTATCTAGCATATAAACATATGAATAATTACCAATATCTCTAAAGTATCCAACAAATCAATATTGTTAACATAAAATACATTCCTAACGTAACAAAGTAACTTAACATGAAAACCTTTAATCATCATAACCTACCAAGACTGAGCATTACCAACATATCTAACATACTAAACTATGAATAACTGCTAACATTAACAAAGTGCTAAACTTATCAAAAACACTAACATTTGGAACAATGAATAAGACCTACATTTGCAACTATGAATAAGACTCTAACATTTGGAAGTATGAATAAGTTCTCAACCTAACCTATCATTAGGCAGCAAAACTTATCCTACCCCTACTTCTTCTATTATATTATTAGAAGCTAACGTACAAATATCTAACAGAGTGTTCAACAAATCAAGATACCAACATTTCCATATTGTGGTTACATTATTTTATTAACAAGATGTCCAACCTATGAAAAAGACATTCATTTTGAACTATGAATAAAGAGGAAATTAGCAAAATTCTCTGCGAAATCATAAACATTATAAAACAAATATTAACCTAACAAAGCTAGTATAACCTAACAGATCTAAACCTGCTAAACTACGAATAAATGCTAAAATTAACAATCAAACCTGTCAAAGACTCGATATTTTTCACACATACATTTTTTATTTACGTTGAATAACAAATTTAACTTAAGCAAAGTTACGTACTCGTGTCAAAATAGTACATAACTCTTATCATTTCCTACAAAGATGTCTTGTGCACCTTTACAAACCATCCTACCTAAAAATACTAGGTTAATCAAACCTACTAACCCATCTATGTTACCTTTAAGGTAATATATACATATCTTTTTTCACACCTTATCCTATAATTTTTCACACACACACTTATATATATATATATAAGCGTATATATATATTATATATATATATATATATATATATATATATATATATAATATATATATAAGTATAATATATATATATATAATATATATATATATATATATATATATATATATATATATATTATTTCATTTATGTTAATAACAAATTTAACTTAAGCAAATTTACGTACTTACCAATTTAATACATAACTCTAGTCACACCCCTCGAAGATCTATCTTGATACACACCAACAAACCATCCTTCCTAACAATACTACGGTTAACCCAATTGTGCTACCCTAAGGTCTTCTCCTTCACTCATCTTATTAATGATACCAAAATTAAATTTCACGAGTTCACTATTTAATAAAGTCTCTAAAGAAATTCATCTTTTCCCCACGAGAAGTCCCATTTTTTATCACCCCCTTGAAAGGGTGTGAAGTCCCATTTGGGAGGTCATTTTCGGGCTGATTCCTAGTTGTTTGCTTAATAGAAAAGAATAAAAATTTTATATAAACAAAATTTGTTTAATAATTTTATGTAATATTTATAAAAGAAGCATATTTTTATGCTACATTGTACAAATAATTACGTTTAATCATTTCATCATAGCTTTAATCGTTTAATAAGTGGATCATGGATGACATGGGAGTGGTAGGGGTGTAATTAATTAGAGTTTGATTTATTGATAAATTGATCAATTGATATTTTTAATAAAAAGAATAAACATCTAGTGGAAACATGGAATGTTTTTAATAAATTATTAGTTATGTTCAAATAAAGAGCTTATTTTTGTTATGTTTATGCACAATACATAATTAAATATGACGTAAAGCAGTAAGTCAATAGAGCATGACAGGGATTGGCATGAGAAATGGGAGGTGAGTACAATGTTTGCGCTACTGCATTACTGCTTTACTGCTTTAGGGTCTGTAAAATGGATATTTTTAATAAAAATATAATTTTCTTTAGTAAAAACATGAAATGTTTAACAATGAAATTGATTTCCTGAAAATAAAAATACTTTTTAAATAAATAACAACTCTAAACAAAATAAAACCTTTGAATAATAAAATATTAACAAAGGGAAATGTAATAGTTTATCTTTAGAAAAGAAATTGGGAAAATATTATTGTCTCAGGTTAAAAGAAAATGATGTACTCAGAAAAAATATTATAGTTAGTGATCAAAGTCAAGAAAATGGGTAACATGAAAAGAGAATAAAAATATAAATGTATACGTTTGAAAAGAAAATAAAGCATACAAGTTACTTATGTCATAGTTTAAAAAATATATTTTAAATATTATAGTTAATGTTCAAAACATAGAAAACTAAGATATGATAAATTATATGAAAAGAAATTAAAATAAAGCTGTTCTACCTTGAGAAGAAAATGAAATTTGAATATTAAATGTGAAAGTAAAAAAAAATGTTAGCCAATGACTTTTAGGAAACGATGCATTCATGAAGTTTCGGAAATACGTCATATGATCAGTAAGTTAGTGTAAGGCATTGTTTCTCACCCGGGGGGTCGCGACCCCTAAGGGGGGCGCGAGCAGATATACGGTGGGTTGCGGTGGGTTACAAAAAATGAAAATTAATGACAAATGAAAACAAATTATATTAATGAATGTATAATCAATGTATACACAGTTGTTATTTTATAAAAAGTTAATACTTAATTAATAAAATAAAAATAATATACTTAATGAATCCAAAAGCTTTTTTTTATTAAGGAATTATATATAATATATATTATATATATCATATATATATATTATATATTTATATATATATATATATATATATATTATATATATATATATATATATATATATATATATATATATATATTATATATATTAATGGTTTAATTAGGGGGTCGCAAGGTTACTAACTTTATGCATTTTAGCTTTGGGGATCGCGAGGCTTAAAAGTTGAGAAACGCTGGTGTAAGTTATGTGTAGATTAGGTATTAAGCAAAGTGTGTTTCTAAAATTAATATGTGTTTATGTTGTGAATAATAAATATCAAAAAACGCCCAACAACAAATATAAATAATAGCATTTAATACTCAGCTATTATCAACCATTGAGTAGAACTTGATACGCAAATTTAGTATGCAAACTTGAAAATAATTACGGTATTTTACATCTTACCTGCTTTACTCATGTGTTTCGTCCATCCGTACTGTGGACTGGAGTAAATGGAACCTAAATCACAGACTCTGTATGCAATGGCGTCATTCAATCTGATAGATTTAGAGTAAGATTTTGTTGTTAAAGTGAACTAGTTTACAGAAGTATAATGTTCGATTCTGTATGCGAGGTGAATGATGCTCAGTTAAAAATAAAAACGTTAAAAAAAATCAATAATAGGTTTCATCAGCAAAAGAAATATATAGTTGCTATTATTACCAGCATACAGAAACGAAACACGAGTTATGTGATTGAATGAAATTTCATCGTGTAGCAGTAAATAGTCAGGTGACGATAGTTTTTAGATGGTTTGTGAATTTAAGAAAAGTTAGTTGATTTATTTGAGAGAGAAAGAAGAATGAGACGAGATTAGAGAGAGAGATGTAATTAATTAGTAATATGAGCCAAAAATAGTAATATGTAGTAGAGTTTATTGAGACAATCGCGCTTTAGGTTTATGTATTAGTACGGTTAGCAAGAATGGAAATACTTAGAGATGTAGC
>JABUQX010064759.1:30000-35000 GCA_015478945.1 Trachelipus rathkii
ATTCATTTTTATTTCCAAAGTCTATATTTAATTGTTTATATGTTGTCAAAGGGTTGGGGAAGAATTTGGGGCAAAGCATTGAAAATCCGTAAATTCAGAAAATGAAAAATAAAAACAACTCATTGGAATAAATTTTTGAATTTCATAAAATATCATATTTTTCTGAAAAGCTATTTGAATTTACTAATAAAATTGTCCAAAAAGGGAATAAAAGGAAACATTCATGTAAAATTCTGATGTTGCAATGGATAACTTAATGCTTTTATTTCATAAAGCACATTACAAGGCATTGAAATTACCAGATTTAGTTTTAAAGAAAAACAACTGGATTTATCGAAAGAAGCTTGAATGGCAGAATCTTGCATCCCGAACAACCTTACTTGCTTATGTCTGCTGCCTTCTAACTCTGTTCATTCCTATGCCGATGACTCAACTATTCATTTATTCTCATTTCAAATCTATTCCCTCTTTTGCATTTAGATTTGCTTCTCGACTTCAGCTTTCAAATTCTATTCTTGCTGATCTGGATGGGATTTCTCAGTGAGGTCGCCTCAACTTTGGGAAATTCGACTCTTTTAATGCTCTCAACTGTTTCACATTTCTAATCCCCAATATAACATCTTAAACCTTTCCAACTCTTTGACGGCTCTCGTCTCTCCTGGGACAGCATAAACATTATTTGGTCTGAACATAAATAAAAACTGTTTTGGAAATCACATACCACAATGGTTGCTAAGGTGACATCAAAGAATCGGGAGTTCTGTTCATGTTGAGGGAATATTTTCCGAACTGGTACTCTAATTATATAAGTATCTTATCTCCCCCCTTATATGAAGCACTGTTCTCACACTTGATGAGAGCTTCGCTCCACATCCTTCTTATATGGATGAGAGTTGAAGTTCTAAGCCTAAGAAACTATAAACTGTCCGGCTTTCCAAACTCCCTCTACTCAATCTTCTGCGACGTGATTGGTGAATATTATTTATTTAGCGTATAGGAGTTAGTTGACCCCTCGCATTCCACCACCATTGTGTCACCCTCGAAGCACGAAAGGTCCCTTGATTTATAATGAAATTGTGTAAATAATGGAACCACATACTTGCTGGTTTGTGATGCCTCCTTTTTTTTTAAGCCAACGCTATCAACCGTGTGGAGATTCTTCATCATCTGTTTTTCTGGCTCCATATAATTTCCAAATTCTTTTAAAACCTCCTTGCGGCTACCTGAGAGATTTGTGTTGCGCTGCAGATTAGGATTGGACTCCCTTCTTCGCTTTACTTAAATTCAGCCCTCCCTTGAAAAGGGATCGGCGGTAAATGATAGTTAACTGTAAAAAAAGATTGATTTTAACGTTTTGTTAAATCACATTCAAACTTTTGATCTAGTGGTGAAAATTGCAAATTTATTAAAAAATATTTTTCTGAAGAACACAAAGAACTACGAATAATTTGCATCACAAGAAAAATTTTTTAAGTAATTCAATGGGCTACTGGCTTGGAAGCTTCACACCTTCTGCTATCAACATATATATATAATAATATATATATAATATATTATATATATATATATATATATATATACTATATATATATATATATATATACCTATATATATAATATATACAATATACTATATATATATATATATATATATATATATAATAACCAATACTATAATATATATATATCTACTATATATATATATATACATTACCTATACCTAATATATAATATATATATCATCTACCTATATATAATATATAATATATACTATATATATTTATATACCCTCTACATATATATTTATATATTATTGTTCCTTCAGAGCTACATACCAACACATATACCAATCTAATACAATGCCAAATATCCTGCATACAGCTGTTGCAAGTTCATGAAATCTAAATACAGTTTGTTCTTTTCCACTTCAATTTCTTATTCATTTGCTTCATTGTAAAAAATTTGATCTACACATCCTCTATCACTTCTAAATACACTTTGTTCTTCGCGAATCGGTCCCTCAATCAACTCTACGCCATCTCTTTTTCTAAATATACCAGAAATTATATTTTCCCTCAACCATCACCTAATTCCCCCCCTATAGATCTTCTAACAGTTCCCCTATACCTACCCATTATACAAGGGTGCTGTCACTGTTCCTATCTAGTCTTTCGGAACTACACCCTCCATAAACGCTTTTGTTACACAACTTTCAATACCCAGTCAATTCAAAATCACAGCTCCCCATCTTCGGATTACTCTCACGACAATTATTCATCTATCCTGCTGAAATATTCTTCAATCGCTCCTCCTAGTTAATATACTCACTCCAAAAACCCCAAAATACAAACTTCATCTTACACGATGAAACCCTCCCACATTCACTATTCCCTTCACTCGTCCTTCTTCCAAACTGTTCATTTTCTTTTTTTTTTTCCGAGTGCAACAAAGTTTTATTTCCTTTATTTAATTTTTCTATTATTTTCATAAACTCTTTTTCCCTCTTTACAAATCATATATATAATTATATCATATATATATATTATATATATTATATATACTATATATATCTTATATATATATATTATATAATATACATATTATTATACTCACTCACTACATATTATATATACTATATCTAATATATATATATACTATTGTGCGTGTGTGTGAAAATAGAAATGTAAAAATATAACAAAAACACTGAGTGTAATGCATATTTCATAATGAAGATACACGCTGTGTGTTTTGCAAGGGTTGATGCAAGCCGCCTGCCACTTCCTCATAAATTTTATTTTTAATTAATAAATGAAGATTCTCGTCTCTCTTCTCTCTCTCTACCTCTCTACTATCATGCTCTTCTTACTCATTCTCATATTTATCTTCTGTATATCATTTCATCTCTCGTACGTCTACGGTCTATCTCATCTCAACCTATTGAAAATTTCATCTCTAAGCTTAAAACTCTACTCTACTCATCTCTCCTCTCTCTCTCTCTCATGCCGAATCACATATTGAGCTTTGAATAGGAAACACCAACGTGAAAGAATGAATAAATTAAGGAAATGTTATTCACACAGGGCAGGAAACCCTGGAACCAGGGTTGGCCGCTCACCGGAATTTTGCGCACCACATCGCACCGCACCACGTAAGCACACCACGTACCGCACCGTACCACACCGCACCTCTATGTTTCAAAGCTCACCGCGCTCCGCACTACACCTCTATATTTTAAAAATTTCATCGCTCCGGTACATTGGATTTGTATGGCGCACCGCACCGCACCTGATGGGTCGGCCAACCTTAGCTGGAACCAATCGGTCGGTTGATGATAATTTTATTATAACCATTTCTGATATTTGTGATGGGTATCTCGGATGCAGATTGCATATTTAAATATTAAACTCCGTAAGAAAATGAAGCTACCTTAATCTCCACAACAAAAAAAAGTTAAAACATTTCAAATATTGAAAGTTTAGTATGAAGTTGGAACGATGTTCTTTCAAACACTAACCTTAGAGAGGAGAGAGAGAGAGAGAGAGAGAGAGAGAGAGAGAGAGAGAGAGAGAGAGAGAGAGAGAGAGAGAGAGAGAGGAGAGAGAGAGGCTATTTAACATTTAGTGTGACCTAAGCCTAAAAATTATATCTCTTACCGGCCTTCCCGCCTTTCGGCTCAGTAGAGGATTTTTTTGGCTTGTATTGGCATATGAATCTTGTTCTGTTTCCTTTTACAGAGTTTGCCTTAAATTTAGGAGCCATTAATTGTCGAGATTTGGCCTGAAATTAAATGGTAATATATATATATATTATATATATATATATATATATATATATTCAGCTATATATATATATTATATATATATATATATATAATATATATATATTATATATATATATATATAAATAATATATATATATTATATTATATATATATATATATATATCAACTATATATATATATATATATATTCAGCAAAATGGCTTAAGCTTTCTTGCTAATATATGATTAAATTTATTTGTTCTGTTTATTTATCTCGTAAGTCTGCTAACTATTCTAAACTATTGAAATATCTAGCTAAAAATAAATACTCATTGTCTGAATTTGTAGTTCTTGGTGATTTCGATATTCGCCACAAAAAACAAAAATAATTTTTCTCTACTTCTCAAGGTACATCATTTCTCTTGTAATAAAAACTATCAGCAGATAATATAGCACCCTCTAAGTATCCCTGATCACCTTGGAGACAATAAGTTAATGTTAGGAGAAACCCAGAAGTGGAAAAAGAATGATCATATAAGAAGGATTAACAGTTAAGATAAGTTTTAGTCACTAAAACGTATCTAAACTATTAATCCTTCTTATATTATCATTCTTTTTCCACTTCTGGGTTTCTCCTAACATTACCTTATCGCTGTGTCTTGCTTTATCTCTTACATTCATCCGCATCGCTGGAAATGTCTCAACCTTTGGTGAGGATACTATTTTTGTCTCTTCAGTGGTGTAAACTAGGGATGCAAGATAGTCAAAAAACTATCGATTTATCAATAATCGATATTTTTAAAAAAACATTCGGTATTATAATTTACAAAATATCGATAATCGTACAGAAAAATTTTGAAAAACTTTTAATATAATAATATTTTTTTTTTTTTTTTTTTTTTTTTTTACAGTTGTCACCACCACTCACGGGCAGAGCCCTATTCAAGGAGGGGGTATTACATACATCAGAAGTTAACAACTAAATTAAATTACGCAGATGAGCACAGACGCAGGCTTTAAAGTGGGGGAGATTAAAATTCAGCAGGAAACAAAGGAGATGAAGAGAATTCCACAGAACCAGATGGTGGCAGGAAAGAAGGAACACCGAGCGAACTAGCCTGGAGTTACCTACATCAACACATCTTGGTTCTTGGTTTTCTTTGTAAACTCATGTGGCAGACACAGCCCTCCTAGTTCTAGCGAGGGCGACGTAAGGTGGAGGTACGCATGATAAGCTCCCT
>JABUQX010064759.1:37500-40917 GCA_015478945.1 Trachelipus rathkii
ATATATATATATATATATATATTATATATATATATATATATATATATATATATTATCTATATATATATATATATATATATATATATATTATATATATATATATATATATATATATATATTATAATAATATATATATATATATATATAATATAATAATATTTTTAAATCAGGGTTATAAAAACGTATAATTAATACAATGTACAAGGAAAGTAATAGTAAAGTAAGAAAAGTTAAGAAACCCGTAGTTCGATGAAAATGACCAAATAATTATTTTTTTTTATGAAGTAACTGGAAAGGGTTTGTGTTGTATGTGTGGTGTATGCCTTAATTTTCAAGGATTTTGGTTGCAGTTTATAAAAGTACAATCTTAAACACCTTTTTAATTAAGCATGAAGAAAAGGATTTATGGACTCAAGTTTAGAGATTGTGGCGAATCTTAAGAATCTTTGTGCCAAACAGCCATCAATTTTTCAGAAAACATTAATAAAAAATGCTTCAGTAACACAAAAGCGAGTTTGTTGAAATTTTGTGAGCTTATGCAAAGAAACTAAAACCACACTCGAAGGCAAGTTTTGCTTAAGGAGTGCATAGTTATGTCGCAAGAATTTTTAACTCCTGAAAAGTAAGATTCGTTTAAGAATATGTTGTTTATCAAGGAGAACTGTTTCTTCTAATTTTTCTAGCGTTTAGAAAATATGGCAATAGGATAATGCAAACAATATCTTTGAAACAAGCAGCAAAAATTTGTCTTCAATTCGATAGCTTGTGATGAGGCGCATATATAACAAATACACAGCACACTAGCTTATCTGTTTCTGAATTTGTATACTTTGGTGATAAAGGAGATTAACTTGCTTTAAATAATGAATATATATCAAATGAAAATTATAAACACTGAGGTCAAATCAGCAATAACTGAGTTGGATTTACCCTACGAAAAGTTTAGCGGGTGCAACAAATGGTGCAAGTCATCTATGTAAGGGGCATCAAGAAAAGACTTGTAGCTTTATTAAAAAAGAACTGGAGAAACCGTCCACTTGAATTCTAAAAGCTTGATAGTTGTTCCAGTGCCTAAATTCATCAGCAAGCAAATTATGTGCCACAATCTCTAGAATGAATATGTAATTAAAATGGTAACAAAATGTAGTATTCCATAAAAAATAAAGGTTTGACAACTTTAGAATTTTTAAGTTTTTGAAAGAATCTTTGAAGCGGACATATGGTGATTTAATTATACACTACTGCGAGATTATTTAGCTAAGCAAAAGGATCCATGCTTAAAGATCTTTATGACTGAGTTGTGAAGTGAAACTCTCAGGAACGTTTGAAGGCAATTCGTTATGGATTAGAGAACCAAAATTTTTTACGTAATTGGTGTTTATGGTACAGCACTAGTTGCTTAAAATTAAATCTAAATTTGAAATTGAAAAGACCAAATTCTCTTATGAACTTTATCTTATATGCCGATATGACGAGCTTTGAAACAATGCTACAAATGTTTGCGACTCAACTGAGGAGAAGTTGCATGACACAATTTTTCAGCACTGAAACAGCAGATAGTAGAATCAACGGTGGAGTATTGTGAAGAGAAAGTTTCAATATTTAGAGCAGTTCAAAGTGAACTTCCTAGCATTAATTAATCTAGCAACACTTCAAATTTGAATCTTCTTTTGAATGGAAGTCAGATGAAGCTCCTCATTTCTTGCAACTTGAGTTAATTAAATTATAATAGATAATACGTTAAAAAATCTAAATTTAAATAGTTTTTCCCTATGTACAAACTTGCTAAATCCAATAAAAATACTGAAAGGTATTCACTTCTAAGGAATCACGATATCATTATTTTCATCGTTGCTTTCAAGCACTTTCAGTGAGGTCAAATTTTTTTTTTATTTTTCAAATTAAATTTAGCCAATATATAATTCGCTTGCGGTGCATAGATTTGAATAGATAATCATGCAAATTTCCGCTGAATAAATTGCCATCGTCTTATTGTTAACAAACTATTGAGCTTTAAAAGAGTAACGGGAGCAAGACTCATTCACCCTTGTTACATAAATTGTAAGTACAGTATCTAATTATTAACTTCAAAATAATATTTATACTCTTTTCTATCTCTTAAGTGGATTGGTTCTGTTCTGGTATAATTTCAGAATATTTGTAACCTATTTACGTTATAATATAATTTTACATTTATTGGTTAACGAGGATGTTAATGTCTAATAGGTTATTTTAATTTTGTATATGGATGGGTATGAAAGAATTAGAGAATTATGGGTAGGGGAAGATGTTAGAATGATGGAGAATGAAATAGGGGTGGAGGGTGCCATGTTATTGTTCGCAGAATGAATTTGGTTTTGTGTGGCGAATCAGTAGAGAAATTTTGAGAGGATTGGTAGAGGAGTTTGAAGTAAATGTAGATAAGAGTAAGGTTATGATGTAAGTGAGGAAGATTCCAGGTGTCTCACGTTGGATGATGGAAATTGGAAAAAGTATCATTGTTAAGTATTTAGGATATAGTAGGGAGCTGATGATGCAGAGTGTAAGTAATGAAAGTTGTAGATGGTAAGAAAGTGACTGGTGCAATTAAATTCTGGTGAAAGAATACAAAGGAACTACGTCTTGAGTGCGCTTAGGTTTTCCATTGGGTGTATGTTGCTACTGTATTAATGTACAGTGTGGAAAAGTATGGTATGTATACGAGTTAGATCTAAGGTAAATCTGTCAGATGAAAAACTTTGGGTTTGTTAGTGTGATAAGATTTAATAGAATGAACGTGCTAGGGGAGTTGTGTGATGTGAAGAAAAAGGTGTAAATGAAAGAATCAATAAGAGTCATTAAGAATGAATCATATGGCAAAAGATAATGATAGTCGTTGGTTAAGAGATGTACAGTAGTGAGAGTGTGCTGGGAATCGACCGGTTGGAGACCGAAGAAAAAGTGTAATTGAGTTGTTCCCTAAAGCAAGTAAAGCAAACATCAAAAGGGTGCCCCACCCCCCCTCTGTTCATCCCGTGTTTTACTGCTTTCTGGATTTACTATTCTGATTTTATGTTTTAAGTCCTAGCAAAACACATTTTCATGAAAATAACTTCGTATAACAGTTTATACATTGGTAGTAGTAGTAGTAGTAGTAGTAGTAGTAGTAGTAGTAAGTAGTAGTAGTAGTAGTAGAAAAGATCGAATGATTTTTGGTAAATTTAATAAATATGGGCTCCTTGTTTTTATTTCAAACGTATGCCTTTATATTATTCCGTTTCTAAACTTGAACTTGACTTAATAAATTTATATTTAAGAGTATAGTGGGGTAGTCCTAGAACTAGTTATGAGCTCTGGGCTCTACTTCCGTGATCCTATAACTAATAAGATCCCACCAATGAAGTTGGGGTTCGACACTCTAAAATGTGGTTTTATACA
>JABUQX010064760.1:0-10000 GCA_015478945.1 Trachelipus rathkii
TATAGTTATTATATATAATGCGTTATTATGGATTTTGAACGAAAGGGATTTTTATATATTTAGATTCCATTGGTTTTAGCTATTATTTCTCTTATGGCTTTGATACCCTATATTTGCAGCTTATTATCTCATTTTTTCATATATAATCTATCTATTCATTTCATGCTGTGTCGTGTGTTCTTGTGTGTGTTGTGTCATCTTGTAGGTTTATTCTCTGCGTGCGTGTGAAATAACATTCATTTCTCTCCTCTTCAGTCTGCATCATGGAAACACAAATTTTCATCCAAGAAAATAATTGAAAACTCATTTGAGATTCACATATTGATGAATTCAAGTTTTCTGGAAATCCGTCAAGTAGCTTTACATTTTCTCTTCTCTCTCGCTTGATAAGTAGTCAATCATAACTCCCAAATCGATAGAGCTGATGGCAAGATAGGAGGAAAATAACAGTAAATACCAGCTTAGTGTTTGACAAGCATTAATCATTTCGTTCGTGAATCGCTATTTAATACCTTACATATGTGACGTACGTAGCATTAGGATGTGACTCTATTTAACCCCGGAGTACTTTCAACGAGCAGCTAAATAGCAAAGTAAATTGTTGTGATACTGACATCCTTCTTATATATATATCTTCTATATATCTTCTTCCTTATACTCTTCTTCTATTATATTTACTCTAATTATTCATATATATATTCTTATCTATTACATATGCTATTATTTGCAGAGTGTATTAATATCCTTTATTGATAATCTTTAATATTATATATCTATCTATATATATTTATATATTTTCTTCTTTCTTCTCTCTTTCTTATATATATATATTTATATATTATGCTTATGACTGTTACTTCATAATATATATCAAAACATTATTCTCAGAATCTTCAACTCACTCTTGTTCGCTGCGCAGGAGAAATGGGTTCTAGTATTAAGCCAGTGTAGTCTTTAGTCTCTCTATGTGGAAGAAGACTGGCATAGGTTGATTTCTCATTCCTGAATTGCATTTCAATTTATCCACTTCCCACGGGCCAATTGGGTAACATCCACAACATGTTATTCTGATTGATGTGTAAGGCTACTATATTCAGTATTCTAAACAACTAAGTGTTATTTTAAATTATTCAATTAAAACTATCAGATGCTATGATAGGTTTCAAAGTTTTTTTTTTATGTTTCCTTAAACTTGTAGCGTTGGTTAATTATTTACACACTGGAGGGAGTCTTTAGGATCCATCTATAATATCGTCGAAAAAAACTTTATACTTTGCAAGTAGTTGGAGTGTATTCTATTATACTGTTTCTATCTTGCTATGGTATTTAGCTAAATCAGTATTAATCATCTCTACTTTCATTTTGGGATAGATAAACATATGGGCTTTAAAGATCCAGTAATTGTTTGCATAAAAAAAATTTTATGTTGAGGATAATCGGAGTTTATTCTTGGAAGAGTCAGTTCTGAAACTAACCAAACAAACAATAAGAATGAATTAATGAACGTATATAGTTGCTATGACAAAGTGTTAATGGGTAAAGGCTACTTAATAACCATTCTTAGAAAAGGTTTCTTCAGTCATTGTATGGTATTATAGTATAGTCTCTTCTATAGCGGGTTAGTTAAATACCTCTACAGTGTGACGTTTCATACTGATAACCTTGTTTTAACTATTGATGCGTATATATATGTTTTATTTTACTATACTCTTAACCTTTATATACAATATACGTTATTCGAGCTTCCTATATATTATATATATATAATCTACGTTTTTCTAAGGGTAGATTTATACGACTTGTATTAATGTAGTCTAGTTTAGTCTAGGTTTAGTTGTGGGTCATTTATAGCGTGTGCGTCAGATAGCTAGTGCTCTGCTGTGATGGTTATCATATATATATTATACTTTCAGAAGGTTGCGTTTACGGTCTATGTTTTCAGACGCATAAGTTCGAGTAATTCTATAATTTTATGCAACCGAAGCTTGGCATAGAGGATTGATGCAATTGGTGTCATATTATCTGAATCTGAAAATTCATCGTATCATTGGTAAAATTGTACTCTTCGGGGGTAGCGCTCAACGGCGACGAAGCTAGAGTCATTTTACTTGCCACATTTTAAAAAATTACAATTTCAAGGAAATTGTTCCCAAGAATTATAGTCGTATGACCAACTTACGTACAAAACTATAAACAATCTTCTGCGTCACTACTTATCCGGTATTTTATTTAATTGCATATATACTTATTTATTCTATATAGTGATGTTACCGTAGAGGTATGGTAGAACTTATATGTATTTTGGATATATACTTATACGTTCCGTATTCTATATACATTACTATTGAGATAGCCTCATTAGACGTAATAGTAATGAGCTATATACGAAGCTCTATTTGCTATATATATCGAGTTATACTTATTACAACTCATTTATTTATTCCCTTTAGATATATATAATACTATTTATTATATATTACTATATTATGTATATATATATATATATATTAATACGTCTATAGGTAGTTATGTGCTATAGGGTGGGTGGTTGTGTGTTAGTGTTTTGGTGGTTAGTTGTAGGCTACCTATATGTTTATGTATGGTGATACTTACGGGCAGTGTATGCTTATAAGAGGTTTTCGCGTGGTGTTGTGGCGGTGAAGCCTTTAGGTTACGATATATGGCTATATATTTATATATATATATATTCCAATGAGAACGACACTCGGTCGCTTATCAGAAGAGAGTCATGACTGAGAGCGTTGTAAACACTGAGTGGAAAATAGCAGCATAGGAATGAGCGTTCATTGATAGACAGGCAGGTAATGGTAGCACAGGGTATCAGTTGAATATATTTTTATTAATATATTCAGAAGCAAGCGAACAACTCTTACTCTTCAGTATGCTACAACAAAACATTTCTAGTGCTAGTACATTATCGGTAGGTTCTTACGATCTATTAATCGGGGCCTCTTTTCATAAGTTAAATTTTTGTCTAATAATTAGATATTATATATATATATATTATATATATATTATACTGTCATAGGGCGCCTCATTATATTTCGTATACTTATACGCCTTGGGTTATTCGATGACGTTAGTTACCTTGATACGTAGTATTATAATATACCTACTGTTCTTACTTAATATGATATACCTCAATGTTAGGTTTAAATATTGGCTTAATGGCGTAGTATTCTTTAGTAAGGCCCTACTAGTCATGATCTGGTATTATCATACTCCTTATATATATATTATATATATATATAACACACTACCTATTTTTTAAGGCATCGATTGGTAAGAGATGCTCTGTCCATAGTTACGATATATTAGTTATATTGTTGTTCCATCGTCTTTTCTTTCCATTTGTAAGCTCAGAATAAGCTTGATTCGATGACGCGTTCTGACACAAACTCAATAAGCCTAAAAGTTCAATACTTTTCTTTCAAGGAACGTAAAGGAAATCAGAAATTTATAAATTCTATATACAACTGCATAGAATTATATTCATATACCGAGGTAAACCCTTCAAATACTCTGAAAATAAGCTAAAATACATTTTAATAATTGTGTAACATAAACCCAACAACTCGTGTATTTGATGCTATTCATACTAGTTATCTGGATAGAGAGAACACTGAGTTAGTCACCGTAGCGCGCGGCAGAATACTCGTGTCGGTAGTTTACACTTTCGTGCTTCTTTCTCGTGAAAGGACTTACGACCGTTATCTTGAAATATATCGGACGGGTCCAGACGTCTGTTGCGCTTAAAGGAGATGGTCCGCTATGCAATTTCCTCGCATCAAAGGAGAGAGATATTTTGTGGCAGGTTGAAAATGACGCTCCTGCTGTCGCTGTAAAGGCTGAAGGAAGAGAGGGTAAACTAGAGGACACTTATTATCATTGACCGGTTTTTTTTTTAATATAGATATGAGTGTGCAATATGACACTCGATTGGTAAGGTGATTTTGCCATATTGCCCCTGTTCTGTGTTGAAATATAACGTTATGGAAATTGAAACAAACAGCTGCAAATAGTTTAACGTATAAATATTGACTCATAGCACTACATTAATATATATAGATTAATAATTTATGTGGAGAATAATTCAATATATGTGTAATAAATAAAATGTTTTTCATCCACATAATCTGATATTGATAAGGAGTATATAAAGAATAAACCACTCATTTGCTAATATACTACCACTCAAGTAAGTTAATAAATAATAATAATAATACTATTAATAATGTTAAATAATAATATGATGATGATGATGATGGATGATGATGATGATAATGATAATAATAATAAATAATAATAATAATAATAATAATAATAATAATAATAATAATAATAATAATAATAATAATAATATAATATAATATACCCAGTGAGATCTTACGTTTTACGTGCAAAAAAAAATATATATTTTCTCTCACTAGTATAAAGAAAGTGAAAGAACAGTTCGACGGCGAGTTAGAAAAATATACGAGCGAGTGAAAGTGGGATTGAAAAACTGTTTAAGTTCAACCACACAGCCTCAACGGAATTATACAAAGTGAGGACCGGGGTAGGGCTCCACGGAAATGAACATTTTCTTTAGAAAGAAAAACAATTATTATTTCATGAAATGATTACTAGCAATCGAAATACAACAAGAATATGAAGGGGCAGATCAAAGTTTGAGTTGTGAACTTTCGAAGAAGTTATTACAATTGTGTTGAAGGTTATCTCCACTAGATTGATAGACGAATTGAATTTTTGAAACTTTGAAAACACTCATGATATTTTGACCCAATTACAAATATGAGAAAGCCCAGAGGTCAGCTACCCCTGGGTCATCCTTCCAACATTATCTATATGCAGTTGAGTGGAGCGAATTTTTATTTGAAAGGATTAATGAGAGGTGGAGTAATTAGCCATTTATGAAAACGAAATTCCAACATCACACAATCAAAACATTTAATAATAATGTGTTAATATAATATATATACTATAATATATATATATATATATATTTATTTATATATATATATAAGATATATATATACTATATATTATAGTATATATATATATATATATATATATATTTATAATATAAATATGTATATATATTATAAATATATAATATATATATATATATATATATATATATAAGTTAAGCGTGCGGCGATTCTTTTTGAAGTGTAAAACCGCAACTTTATCTAGAGTTTTGGCTATAATTTTATTACTTTATTTTATCATTTTATTACACACTTCATTATTATATATTTTTGATGTAATAATTAAGAACCAAAAAATGAGATTTATAAGTGAATATATATATATATATATTTATATTATATATTATATATATATATATATATATATATATATATATATATATTATATTATAGTAGTATATATATATATATATATATTATATATATAACATATAATATATATATATTATATATATATATAATATATACTATATATATATAGGTTCTTTGTGATTTCGCCAACCACTAATTTTGTAAGGTTGGTAGTAATATCATAATATTGTTGTAAAACAGAAAGAAAATAGTTTAAATCTCGCAAAATATTTTAAATCTCGCAAGCACTTATGGTTCGCGAAAAGGAAAAGGTTTAGTACACGAAGAAAAGACCATATATTAAGGTTTTTTGAGCTTAGCGCATATTAATTTATATTACATTGCATTTATTTAATACATTTTTTAGATTTCTTTTACGCTTGCTCGATATTGTTTATATAATAATAATATAATAATAATAAATAATAATAATAATAATAATATATAATAATATATAAATAATAATAATTATAATTAAATTATAACTATAATTATATATTTATAAGGCCAGCCTCTAGAAGACCCACAATCCATATCTCAAAAAACTCAATAGCCTAACGGGGAAAAGAATACATTGTTGGAATCCTAGCAAAAATTTAACAGTCAGAAAAAATTAAAAAAAAAAAAAAAAAAAAAAAAAAAAAAAAAAAAAAAAAAAAAAAAAAGCTATTTTTTTTGGGGGGAGCTCGAGCCGGCGGGGACATAGTATATATATATATATATATTATATATAATATTATATATATTATATTATTATATAATATATATATAATATATATATATACATATTTATTTATAGGTATTACACGGCAATGTCGGGGGCTCGCCGACGGGGAACTCAGGGGGGGGACGTTTTCATACCCCGTAGGGGCGGGGCCGGAGGAACCCGCGACACCCAAATACCAAAGAGCGGGGGTTTCGGAGACCCTCCCGGAGGGGGGGAATTAGTCCTACCCGTAGTTCCCCGGAAGGCGAGAGACGCCGACTCCTGCCATCGGTGGGTATACCCTTGGGGTATTCTTAGTTAAAAAAAAAAAAATTAATAGAAAAATTCTATTTATTTTAACGAGTAACGTATAAAAGGTCTCTAATAGGCCTTCTACTCATATTACTATAATTATTAACAATAATTCTTTTTTTTTTATATTTTCAAATCTAAAATTTTACCAGGATTCCAAAATGTATTCCTTTTTTTTTTCCCCCCTGTAGTCTCTATTGGGGGTGTTTTTTTTGGAAAGGAATTTTTTTTTTTTTTTTTTTTTTTTTTTAACATTTTCCGCTAAAATTTTACCAGCATTCCAGCAATGTATTCCTTTCCCGGTAGCTATTGTAATATTTTAGATATGGATTATGGCTCTTTTAAAAAAAAAATATTTTAGACAAGAAACAGCTCATACACAAAACATTGAACGTACTTGCCAAACAATAGTGTTAATTTATTTTCATACATAATTTCAATTTTGAAACATATTACTAGTAACACTGATATTACGAATATTAGGAAAATAATTTCATTACATTAAATTCTTTATATTTAAATGGTTTTCAATTCCATTGAAATTTAATATTTTATACTTTTTAAACTTCACGGAAACATATAAAAATAAAAATAAATTAAATTGAATTTTAAATAGAAAAAAAAGCCTTAAAGGCAGTTCTTGCTGCATAATAGAATACGCAATACCAACTTTACATCTACTCTTTTTTTATTGTGGTTGGCGAAATCATAAAGTACCAAATTATTTATTTTATTTTATTTTCATTTTTTTTATAAGAAAATTTTATATATCTATATTATATATATATATATATTATATATATATATATATATATATAACTATATATATATTATATATATATTATATATATATATATATATATATATATATATAATGCTTGTGTAACATTTCGCATTTCAAAATTTGGAATTTTATTGAAAAAACTAATATTTATATTTAAAAAAAAAAATAAAAAAATAAAAAAATAAAATAAAATAAAATAAAAAAAAAACACGAGCGGGCAAATATGCCGGAAGAGTTAATTAAAATTCTCAAGATCTGCAGCAGACCTCGCCGCTGGAATGGAAAATTAGGACTAAAAAGAGCGTGTACCTTTTCTTATTGTTATTTATTTCTTTAATTTTGTAGTTTGCTTTTTACTTGTCTAAATTACGCCAATTTTTCTGTTTTGCTTCTTCTGTTTTCAGAATAATTAATTTGAATTAAAAAATAAAATAAAATATAGTATTTTGAATCTTTTTGACAAAACGTTTGTAAACGAAAAGTGTGTAACAACTGTTGTTCAGAAGCTCAAAATATAAGTACGTGCTTGTAAAAATTAATTTAAAACATCTTATGTCATGCGTGAAGCTCAAAAACTTCGTCGATTAGCAAGACTTTCGTCGTTAGACGATATTTTGCACTGATGCCCGAAAAATATGTACGTGCATGTATAACAGTCGCATCGTTTTCAAGAGTGTACGCATGTGTACAACAATTGGTGTATATTTTGCAAAAGAACAACGTCCTTACAAGAAATAAATCAAAAGGATATCGCTATATCAAAGGAAATCTAATAGAAAAACTTTTAATTTTATGAGAGCAATTCACTGTCCCTCCTTTTTTTTTTCACTAAAAAAAAAAAAAAAAAAAAAAAAAAAAAAAAAAAAAAAAAACTTGTTCGAAATAGTCTCTTTACTTATTCCGGATTATGAGATCGACAAAATTTATCGAATCGCAAATCTTATTTTTCGATTTATTATTATTAGTCTCTTCCTTTCTATTCTTATAGTCGTTTATGTTAATAAAGATGACTTATGAATATTAAGAAATGGAAATCGATTTTAAAAGAAAATAAAAGAAAACAAGAAGGATTATTATTATTATTATTATTATTATTATTATTATTATTATTATTATTATTATTATTATTATTATTATTATTATTATTATTATTATTATTATTATTATAGGTAACTTTAAAGAACTATAGATAACCGTATATATTTGAACATATATTTCAAAATTACTTGCAATATATATATATACTATATATATATATATATATATATATATAATATATATATATATATATATATATATATATATATATATATATAATATATATATATATATATATATATATATATATATTATATATATTATATATATATATATATATGTTCATCGTGGTACCTGGTGGTCAAACATTGCACGTACTTTTGCCTAGATTCAGGTTCGATCCAGCGGGTGAAATACTTTAGGGGTGTTTTATCAATACAAAATTATATTGCGTTTATTGGCAATTTATTTTCTGTTATATTATTACTAATATATATATATATATATAATATATATATATATATATATATATATCTATTATATATATATATATATATATATATATATTATATATATATATAGTATATATTATTATGGGGCGATTAATCGTCATCGTCCCATCGTATCCTCGCTGCAAAAATCGGCATATTTTTTTTAATCGTCATCGTCATCGTCATCGGCAAATTTAGCCGATTATTTTGCCGATTAATTGAATAAATATTAAGAATTTTGATAATAATAATAATCATAATAGAAATAATCAAACTTAATAACAATAATAAGAAGAGATGGTTATATAAAAATTGCTTATAATAAATTTTTGGTCATATATTATATATATATATATAATATATATATATATATATATAATATATATATAGATATATATTATGTATATATATATATATATATATAGTATATATTTTATATATATATATATATATATATATATATACTATATATATGATATATATTATAATTATATTTATATATATATTATATAATATTATATAATATAATATATATTATATATATATATATATATATATATATATATATATATATATATATATATATACACATTTTGCTTATGGTATGTATTACATTCCAGTGCCTAATTTTTCGCCTTTCTGTTCTGCGATCATGTCCACACTCATCCTCCAGACAACATATCATAAACACATACTTATATCCACACCCTCTTCTAGACACAGCTAACAAATCCTATCCCTTATATCATACGTTGTCGGGAGAAAAAATTGCGCCCACATGCGTATGTCCTGCGTGTCGTAGAAGGCGACTAAAGGTACGGTGGTAGTTGGGTTGGCTGCCCACTACCACTTATCTTTTGCCAGGAATGCTAATGCATGCCTCGGAGAAGGTCGTGATCGCAGTAAGCGTCCTTCTATCCTTCGGCGAAATGTTAATCGTATCTGTATATGAAATGTCACAGGAATAGAAGAGGAGAGAGTGATGGATGTATTTAGAAAGGGCAGAGTTTGATTTGCTCACAGAGACTGAAACAAGATGTAAGGAATGGTAAAAATGAGTGGTGTGGTGTGAAATGTGTATGTGCTGGTGTGGAAAGGAATGAGAGGGGGAGAGAAAGGAATTGCAATTCTGATGAGTGAGTTTTGTGGTAGAGAGCTATGGTAGATTTTGTGTGGTGTGAGTACTAGAAGTCTAAAGGTTAAATTTAAGTTTGAAAAGGTCTAAAATTTGTGTGGTTGCGACATATTGATCCATCTGAGGGGTAATGTTGAAAAGAGTAACGATTTTCTGGATAATCTGAATGAT
>JABUQX010064760.1:17500-20000 GCA_015478945.1 Trachelipus rathkii
GATATTTCTATATATATATATATTTCTATTTCTAGTTATTTCTTAATGTATAAAAATAAATTTCTGTAAAATAAGAAAATTTAAAAATGCATTATAAATAAAAATTGTATTATTTATCCAGTACTCACGGGGTCAGGAGTGTAAATTTCTATTAAAAATATAACAATTAAAAGAACTAAAAAATTGCAAAAATGTTACTTCACATACGATTTTCAAATAAAATTCATAAAAAAAAAAAATTTGAAAAGGTGCTTTTTGTTAACTTCATGTCGATATTTTTGTAACGTATCTTTAATTAATCCCTATTTTGTTATGACTTATGAAACATAGGCAAGTTCAGTAAAAATGGCCTGGGTTTACGATTTTATAAACGGAATTATAATAATTTAACTATGCTTAGATTTAATAAATTTACATTACCTGTACTTGATTTTACGAATCCTACAAGAAAAATCAATATATTTAAAATATATTGAATAATAACTAAAAGTCCAGGAGAGCTCGTCTTATGCACAATTACAATATATATAATATACTATATAATATATATATATATATATATATATAAATATATATATATATTATATATATTATATATATATATATATATATATAGTTATATATTATAGTATATATTATATTATATATACTATATAGATAATTACTTTTTAAATCACAAAAAATAACTGTTGTCACACAGAGCGATCAAAGAAGACTGTTATTTTTTTTTGACATGTTTCGCGCCCTTCGCTTATTCACGTACATAAATTCAAAGACTACATCTACATGTTTCGAACATGATCTCTTCTCAGTTTTCCTGCCTTTATAAGTATAGCGATTTCATGCCTAGCCTATATGCTGCTTGCAGCTGCTAAATTTCAAGATTTATAATGTTTACCAACGTAAGTTGTAAAATAAGCATAAAAATTTGGATTCATTTTCATCTGTTTTAAAATACGGGACAATTGATTAAAAAACGGGACAGTGGTTTGAAAAACGGGACTGTCCCGGAAAATACGGGTACTTCTGATACTTAATTATATTCTATATTTATTATATATATATATATATATATATATATAATATATATATTATTATATTATATATATATATATAATATATATATATATATAATATATATTATCATGTGTGTATGTGTTTGTGTGTGTGCTGAATACAAAGCAATTAGATGATATAATAAAAAAACAAAGGGTGGGGTAATTTTTTTCTTGTAAACAAGGCAGAGGAAAACGCGAAATATATACGGAAAATTTAATGAAACTCTTATAAAATTCTCTGGGAAGTAAAACAAAAAATGTGTTTGTGTGTGTGTAGCCGGTAAAAGAGTTAATAAATAATGGATTTAAACAACTAGAGTGAACTAAGAATTTTGTAGTATGCTCGCAGTTACAGAGTTGTTTTTCAGTGTAAAGGTTGTGTGTGTGTGGTGAGGAGAGAGAGAGAAATGAGAGAGAGAGAGAGAGAGAGAGAGAGAGAGGGAGAGAGAGAGAGAGAGAGAGAGAGAGAGAGAGAGAGAGAGAGAGAGAGAGAGAGAGTCCTTAATTCAGTTAGAAATGTTTATCAAAAGTTTGGTTAAGATTAGTGCATCCGCAACTAATATTTATTAATTCGAGCTTTCCTTAATTTTTGTTGGTAACACAAATATATAAAAGAAAGAAACAAAAAGATGTACGACTAACGTGTGGATGTTAATACAGTTTACCGTTACCCATAAAACCAGAGTGGGGAATGAGGAATAGGATAGAATTTTTGCGGTTGAAAATATGGTCGAGTTGTGAGAGCAAAGCAGCCGAAGTAATCCAAGCATCAAAAGAAAGCGACACTGAAAATTTATGAACTTCCCCAAAACACTTCTTAGAAAATGACGATTTCTTATTCGGAAAGGTACGAAAACAAGGAAGATTTCCTATTCAATTTCCTATATTTGATTTCTCGTTACTATTGCATAAAAGAGAGATTATCGAACTTTCGTCCAAACTTAAATTACGCCACGCTACATCAAAACAAACAATTTTTTTTACCACTACAGCAAAGGTGTCATTACTGACATAATTGATATCTTATCCTAAAAGTATACTTAATTAACTGACGTGTTTTCTTCGAAGCGTTACAAAGGAAACGCAAATGACGCGTCAAAGAGGTAAAACGCTTTTAATTGCTATTTTCGCACATTCTTTCAAAAGAAAAAAAGGAAAAATATGTTAAATACTCTTCTTTTTCCGAATACAAATTATTTATTTAAATAAAAGATAATTATAACCTGCTGGAATATTTACAACACAACAAGAAAGAATAAACAAATAAGAAAGAATAAATACATAAACAACAAGATGAATTTATTTCATCAGTAAACTGAAACCATCTTTTAACAACTGTTTTAATATGTATATAATTAATTCAAGAAGTATCCAAGTTAGGCTCGGCTCTAACATTATATATATACTGTATATATATATATATATATATATATATATATATA
>JABUQX010064760.1:22500-30000 GCA_015478945.1 Trachelipus rathkii
TATTATATATATATATATATATATATATATTATATATATATATATATATATAGTATATTTTAAAGACTCTTATTATATAATATTATATATATAATATATAATATTTATTATTATATATATATATATATAATATATAATATAATATATATATATATATATTATATTTATATACATATATATATATATATATATATATATATATATATATTATATATATATATATATATATACTATATATATATATATATATATATATATATATATATATATTATATATATATATATATTGTAAGAACTGTACCTGGTAGGGAAATATCAATTTGTAGTTAAACTGGTTGTTTAGGTACTTGTAATGCTGAATTTGCACATGAACATTTTTAATTTCAAACGATTCCTGGGGAATAGTGATTTGAGTATACTATATTTCAGTGAGCTAGAAGTAAAAACTGTAATGGGCGATGTGTTTGTATAGCAACTCAGCAAAAAAATAAAAAAAAAAAAAAAAAAAGAAAAAAGAAAAATATGATTAATTTCAATAGAATTTTCAATTTTCTCTTTTCCTAACAGTTATCAATGAATATTTCAACTAAGTAAGAATTTTAAATATATATATATATATTTATATATATATATATATATATATATATATAGTTATATATATATTACTATATAGTATATATATATATATATATATATATATATATATATATATATATATAGTTTCGTTTTGAAAACGAATATTCTATGATAAGTAAATAATTAGATTACTAAAATAACTACAAATATATTTTTTTGATCTTTTGTATCCACGTGCTTGAGGATAGTTGGTGCAATGTCAAGTTAAAAAACAATATACTAACAATCATTGCAGGATTTTGAACCACATAAGCTAATAGTCCCAAGACATTTTAATGCAAATTTGTCCAAGATCAAGTCCAATTGTCAAAACTTGGGACTAATTAATGAACTTCAGATTATTTTATTTTATTTTTTTTATTTTTTATTTTTATTTTTTTATTGGTCTACTGAGTTCTCTTTCCTATACGGTCCTAGTATTTTACGGTTTACTTTTATTCTTTTCATGCTAATCAGTTTACATTCGTGGTCCTTGTAATCAGGGTTGTGGAGTCGGAGTCGGAGTCGGAATCGCGGAGTCGGGGAGTCGGTAGTTTTGAAGAGAGTGGAGTCGGAGTCGGAGTCGGAGTCGGCAATTTTGAAAAGGGTGGAGTCGGAGTCGGAGTCGGAGCCGGAGTCGGAGTCGGTAATTTTGAAGAGGGTGGAGTCGGAGTCGGAGTCAAAGTCGGCAATTTTTAAAAGGGTGGAGTCCGGAGTCGGTAAATTTTCAAAAGGGTGGAGGTTCGGAGTCGGTAATTTTCAAAGGGTGGAGTCTGGGAGTCGGTAAATTTTCAAAAAAGGGTGGGTCCGAATACGAATTTTTAAAAGTCGAGTCATAGTGGGAGTCGGGAAATTTCTGAAATGAAGAGGTGGAGTCGGAGTCGGGAGTCGGAAAATTTTTTGAACCGACTCCACAACCCTGCTTGTAATAAGTAAACTAATGAATTCCTTGAAAAGAAATCATAATATCTTTTGGACCACTTTCCAACATAAATAAAATACACTGAAAAAAAAGATGTTTTCTCTCTTTAGATTTTTTAATTTGCATTGAAGATATTAATAAAAAAGTTTTTGAAATAAAATCAAATTCGTAAATAATAAAAAACTAGATCAATCAAAAAAATTGTGAAGCTCAATAAGAGACTGTAAGTAAGGTCTTAATTAGTTGTTAAGAGCAGAATTAAAATTATTAAAGTTTTGCTATTTCATAAACAAAAAACCAAAAAAGTTTTCAAAAATTACTATTTTTATCACATATACATTTATCTCCACAAAAGTTTTTAAAATTCTTAATATGATGGAGAGTTATATAGAATATATATATATAATATATATATATATATATATATATATATATATATATATTATATATATATATATATAGTAAGTATATATATTATAGTTTATATATATATATATATATATTATAATAATATATTATATATATATATATATATTATTATTATAGTATATAAGTAAATAATGATAGAATGCAAGTAAAAAACTATTCATTTAGAGGAAAATGAAGCAATTTTTAAGTTATCTACGGATATCTGCGAGCCTGAAGGTTCAAATTTTGCTAAGGTCGGAGTGAATTAAGAAGGCAAACTAACATATAAAGGTATTAAGCACAACCTTGTTATGCTCTCGTCCCAAACTCTCTAAAAGACCAAATGACATTTGAGGCAACAAATTAGGATGTAGCTTCGCATCCTTTAATATTAAAAGTCTTCTGTTCTCATTCATTTATACTCTTTCAAACGAAATGGTCCATCAAATTTACGCTATAACGTAAACAATATATATAATAATATATATAATATATATATATATATATATATATATATATAATATATCATATAATTAATTAATATATATATATATATATTTAATATATATATATCTATATATATTATATTTTTGTATATAATAGATATATATACTATATATATAATATAAGGAAAAATCTTGTCGACACAATCGCGAAGATATGTTGAATTCGTTTATGACTCTAAAAACGACTTAAAGCGCTTTTCCGCGGAATAAAGCATAAATTATTAAATATTTCTTCAATATAAAAATAAACATAAGCTGTTTTTGAAAGGATTTACTCATTCCTATTACAACTACGAACTACTCGAAAATATAATAATAATAATAATAATAATAATAATACATAATAATATATAAAATCAATAATAATAATTAATAATAATAATAAAAATAATAATAATAATAATAATAATAATAATAATAATAATAATAATAATAATAATAATAATAATAATAATAATAATAATAATAAAACTAAGTTCTCCTAACTTCCTAAATATGTTAATTTCTGACTTCTTCCTCCAAGGTTACTTTTTTTTTTTATTATTTCTTCATTGACTTTCATTTGTGGTTGTTGTTAATGATGTTTTTTGGAAAGCGGGAACGATTCTATAAAAAGGATTAAAAACGCGAAGCAAAAAATTTATCTTTAATTGTGAGCAGAGATTTTATTATTGGAAACGGATTTGCATTCGTTCGTTTCTTTCAAAATTTAAGAGAGAATTTTTCTCTATATCTTCAAATAAAATTAAAGGCCTTTAACATTCTGAGTTTAGTTTTCTTTCACCTCTAAGTAAAGTAAGAAAATTGAGCCAGCCCTATGAATGACAGTATGTGGCGCAGTTTCATGTATATTCTATATATTAATGAATATAGATATACTACTATATATATATATAATATATATATTATAATATATATATATATATTATTATATATATATATATTATATATATATATAGAAAGGCTGGGTTTTCCTATATATATATATATATATATATATATATATATATAGTGTATATATATATATATATAGTATTATATTATATATATATATATAAGTGTAATATAATATATATATATATATATATGGACAAGGCTGGTTTTCTTCCCCGAGCTTTTTCAGCGTCATACTTTCTTCATTCTAACTACTTACTCTTTCTGGTTTCCTAATCGATGCTACGCATTCAATGCGCCCATCTAATGGATCAGAATGTGGGTGCGTGATGATGATGATGATGAATATGATGATGAAGGTGAATGATGATGATGGTGATGATGATGATGATATGATGATGCTGGGACCTTTGGCCGAAAATGAACTAGGTTAGGTAGGCGTTACGTAAACGTAAGTTAAGGTAATAAATGTATATAAATTTTTCTATGTTTCATATTTTTATAATCTATTTTCAATTTTTGAACATGTCTATCGGCCCAAAGCTGTCGACCACGTGTCCGTTTGCATATATATATATATATATATATATATATATATATTTATATAATAGATATATATATATTATTTATCTTTAACATAATAAAAAAATATATTATAAATATATATATATAATATATATATGTATAGATAATATATATATTATATATACAATAAGGATAGGTATTTTGTATTAGGTGCATCAGGTGGCTCGACAATATAAATTTTCCGATAACTGGAAATATTGGATATGCAGAATATTAAAGAGTTTGGTAGACTGTTAAATCATTCAGAACTTGACAATGATTGCATCAGGAGTCAAGAAAGTGACTGACGTCAATACCAAATTTAAAAAGGGGTAACCTGGACCGAATCGCCAAATTCCTATACTAATGTAAAGAATAGTTTTACCTATATATATAGTTATATTATATATATGAGAGTATATATATAATATATATATATAAATATATATATATATATATATAATATTATATATATAATTATACTATATACATATATATATATATGTGTTAGCGTGTGTGATGTGTGTGTGTGCGTGTGTGTGTGTGTGTGTGTGAAAGAGAGAGAGAGAGAACAGAGCGGTGTGTTGCATGTGCTTGTGTGTGTATATATTGGTGTGTGTATGTATAGTGAAATAGGCAAAATGAAGGCTCAATAGAAAAGATGAATAGAGGCTCGATTTCAACTTCAATTAGACAAATTGTTCCATTTACACTAAAAAATCAGTAACTTCCCTATTACAACATATTGAAAGTCTAATTAAACTTCAGTGCATTAATAGGTTTCTATTATATATTATATATTATATTATATATATATATATACTATATATATATATATAATAATATAGTAATAATATATATATATATAATATATATTATATATAATATATACGTGTATATATATACTCGCCTGCATGCTTTCAGGTTGTTTTTATAACAAAATTAGAAGTATAGCAGATCCGAAACAATGAAAAAAATGGTAGAAATAACAAGTTAATAGTAATAATAATAATAATAATAATAATAATAATAATAATAATAATAATAATAATAATAATAATAATAATCTTGGAAGAGTACCTTTTATTTAATCATTTTGAAAATGTACTTTATAATTATACTTTACGAGAAAATATCTGGTGCGTGAACACAGTAGATTACAACCAACTTTTGGCTCTCTCTCTCTCTCTTCTCTCTCTCTCTCTCTCTCTCTCTCTTCTCCTCTCTCTCTCTCTCCTCTCTCTCTCTCTCCTCTCTCTCTTCCTCTCTCTCTATCACACACACACACACACACACACACACACACACACACACACACACACACAAACACACACACACACGCGCGCGCACAGCGCACACACATGGAGAAGAGAGCCACTTCACTAGGAGAGACCATGACCTTTTGATCAAAGATAGTTTTATCTTTGCGTGACATTCCTGAATATCTTATTTCGAGACGAACAAAATATAAATGAGCAATTATAGATGAGAGAAAAAAGATCGAGTAAAATTTCTTTCCATAAAACTTTTGCATATCAAAACTTACTCTAAGGGAAAGAAGGAATAAAAGTAGTAAAGTCGAATCTAAACAATTATAGACTTATCAATGGAACAAAAATAGCTAAAAGAGCTTCTAAGTTTAACATTTACTGCTTCTTTGTCGCTCGCAGAAGAATATTTCCAATTTTATCTCAGCGCATGAATGCGAAAAAAACAAAAAAAAAAACAAGCCAGGCAATTCACTCACGATAAATACCTTTGAAGCTTCGAGCATCAGACATGGGACTGAAGAAGACGCGAGATAAGCTAACTCCAGATAAGAGTCAATCTCTTTAGATTTTCTTCCAAAAAAAAAAAAAAAAGAAAGTTGCCTGAAAAAATTGAAAAATATACTGTACTCAAGTGACTTAAGGTTGAATCATTTAATCCTATTACAAAGACTGAATAACTTAGTAGACAACGCCTGTACTCATATATCAATATATACTAATATATTAATATTTATATCTATATTTAAATCTATTAATATACTATTATACTAATATATAATATATAGTTATATATATATATATATATATATAATATATACTATATATATATATATAGTATTATATATATATATATATATATATATATATATGTGTGTGTCGTGTAGGTGTGTGTGTGTGAGTGTGTGTGTGTGTTTGTTTGTGTGTGTGTGTATTATGTGTATGTGTATATTTATATGTTTGGTGTGTGTGTGTGGTGATGTGTGTGTGTGTTTGCAAAAGATCATAAACATAAAAGATCAGCAACCTATATTCTTATTCTTATCATACGAGGAATAATAAAATCGCAGAACAAAATTAAGTAAGGAAAGACAATGAGTGGTCAAAGGCTGCCGAATGTGAAAACGCGATTCCAGTTGATCAATATTATCATAAGCAAAGCGAAAATTTTTCTTAAGAATGAGAAAATTAGTCTTTTTGAAAATTGGGTCTCGAACCAAAATGCCTGTGAAGAATCGCAAAACCCTCATTAGGGAGATTCACTGATTAAAGGTGGGGGGGGGGGGGGAAACAAAGAATTTATTAACAATATAACAACAACAACACAACAACAACACAAAACAACAACACAACAACAACATACAACAGTTTGAACATATGGATATGAGAATTTGTGTTTAAGAGTCAGAAAACCTAAAAATCAACCGTCCTAAGCTTAAAGTTTATCAAACTCCTTCAATACGAATTTTTTTTAAAATTACTAAACCCATATATAAATATATATATATATATATAATATATAATATATATTATATAATATTATATATCCATATATGTTAGTTATATATATGTATACTATATAATATATATATATATATATATATATATATATATATTAAAACAAAACTCATGTAGGTATGTTTGCTAACTATTGTTTTGAGCTGAACAATGGAACTGCTGCGTTTTTTTTTAATTCCATTTTTTGCCATTTTATTCTACGCTGCATGATTCTAAATATAAAATAAAAAAAAACAATAAAATAATAATAATAATAATAATAATAATAATAATAATAATAATAATAATAATAATAATAATAATAATAATAATAATAATAATAATAATAATAATAGGAATTTGATCCTGGTTTTAACTTTAGAAAATACATTTTAGTTACAATATTTAACTTTTTTTTTTTAATATTAAATTTTCATTTTTAAAATATTAATTTTTTACATGATTTAGCAATTGGATAAGTAGGATCCTTATAAATTTGAAGGCAGAAATCCTCTGAACTCTCTAATACTTCTTCTCCTTTAAAAAATTAGACATTTTGGCATTTCCCAGGGACAATATTATTTGCTGATAAAAATTAAAATTAAAAATTTTAGTTAATGTTACATCAAATATTGAACCCTCATAAAAAAATGAAAAAAATATTTAAAACATATTTAAAAGATTTTAACATTATACTTGATATTAATGACGACTTTGCATTTTATAATCAAAATACCAAATTTGGTATTGGATCTCGAAGTCAGTTATGCTAAATGAATTTTCTGTTCCAAGTGTTTATATTGTGAACGTTTAAATACCTTGAAGA
>JABUQX010064760.1:47500-65513 GCA_015478945.1 Trachelipus rathkii
TTCATAAGATTTATTTTTATATAAAAAGCCTTGAAAAGGGTCCTAACAAACGTCTACCAGAACTGTTTTGTCTTCGTGTCTCTTGGGACACGGCTTTTTTAAAGTCTAGACAACCCCAGAGAAATTTAGGACGCCCAAAAATAGGTAATCGGAAAGAACTATTTTAAAACTCAAATATTATAAAAAAAATTGTTTTATTTCTAACCAGCTTGCCTGTCTCTTTTCTCAATATTAAGTATTAATAATTGTTATTATTGGAGAGATGTCCTTAACTAGTAATATATATATAGTATATATTATTATATATATATTATATATTATATATATCTATATAATATTATATTAATATTAATATATAATATATTTATATATATATAATATATATATAATTTATGGCAGCGCGTATTGTCCGTCATATGTATCTTAAAAACTATTATGCTACAGTAAAAGGAATATTGCTGAATGCTCCAAACTAATCCCCGGATATAAAAAAAAAAAAAAAAAAAAAAAAAAAAAAAATTATTCTCAAAACTATTAGTAATGAAATAAACCTTCCCATAGGTTAAAATTTACATAAAAAATTGTAAAAAAAAAAAAAAAAATTATTGTAATAATTATAGATAATAGATTAGAAGGTATTAGAGCTTTTATTGTTCTCGTTAAAATAAATAGACTTTTCTATTAAATTTGGCTTTATACGGCACACTAGGGTTGCCGACGGGGAACATAGGGGGGAGACGTTTTCCATAACCCGTATGGATGGTCGGAGGAACCCGCGACACCAAATTACAAAGAGCGGGGGTTCGGAGACCCTCCCAGGAGGGAATTAGTCCTACTCCGTAGTTCCCGGAAGGCCGAGAGACCCAAATCAGAGATGGTGAGGTATAAACCTTGTGTTATACTTTAATAAAGAAACACAAGCAAAATATAAATAGAAAGTCTATTTGTTTTAACAAGTACCAATTACAGGTCTCTACATAGTCCTAATCATATACTATAATTTAATAATTTTTTTTTTTTTTTTTTACATTTTCTTATTAAATTTTCAGGATTCCAAATGTATTCCTTTTCGCTGTAGCTATTTAGTTTTGAGATATAATTTTTTTTTATTTTTTTTTTTTACATTTCCAGGCAAACTTTGACCAGCATTCCAGCAATGGTTTCGTGTTTATTGTAGCATTATAGTTTTAAGATACATATACGGTATAACAGACCCTGCAAAATATATATATATATATAGTATATATATATATAATAAATATATATTTTATATCATATTATTATATTATATATTATATATTATATATATATATATACTATATATATCTATATATTATATATATATATATACTATTTATATATATATTATATATTATATATTATTAATATATATTAATATATATATATATATTATTAATATATATATATATATATATATTATATAATATATATATAATATATATAAATTATGAAATTCATACACCCTAATATTAAATTTAATTATTAGCTTGCAGTTTCTTTTTTTTTTTTTAGGAATTATCATCCATGCAAGGGATCCAAATTAGGCGTAGTAACAAGTCATGAGATGTTAATAATATATGCGAGGACGACGCCAAGGCGAAACGGGCTTCCAATTTTCGAACAACGTATCATGATTCAATTCAAAAGTTCGAAAAGACAAGCCTAAAAGGGCTATATTCAGCGTTGTATTTTTTTTGTGATTATGCCTGTTCTAAGTTCTTATTTTTCGCTTGAATCACAAATTTTCTCAAAAGAGAAGAAAGTCATTAAGAATTATTAATAACAAACCCCATAAATTTAATTAGTTAATGAATGTTGATAAGAATGATTAAGGGATAGATTGTATGGAGAGAAATCAATATTCCTTAGACCAAATAAAAAGAAAGGAAAATCCTTAAAGGTATTCAATAAAAATCAATCTCAAACCGACAAAAAAGAATGTCATGAACGAGGTAAGATGATGTAATTAAATGTTCAATAATATATATATATTATACTATATATATATAATAATATATAATTAATATAATATTAGTATTAATAATATATATATATATACAATATATATATATATATTATATATATATAATATATATATATTAATATATATTAATTTATATATATATATATAATATATGAATAGTACAACAAATTGCTGTATACATAAAATAGTGTTTCGCGGGCTTCCTTAGTACGTAGCATACACACGCCATCGTTTTTGCTTGTTAAATATATAATTTTCGGTGCGATGATGTGGGTATCAACAAGAGGGTTAAACCTGGGTGTCAACTCCCGTTGTGTCTTCGAATATGGTTGCGACATTAGGATCCGTATACTTAACTAACGTAAAATTTCTCTCGATACAATTGAAATAATGATTGTTATTGAGTTACAACCTCTAATAGCGTTATATACTAGATACGAATTTCGATAATTTGATAAAAAATTATTTTCAGATAGGTATTTTCTTGTAATTATATATATAATTTTGTAAACTTAAAATACTAAAATGAAAATAGTTTTATTTAAATGATTTTTTATTAATTTTACTTAATATTTTTTATAATTTAATCAAACCGTGGACAGGATGGGAACCCTTCGGGTGTCGGATCCGGCAAGCGGACCGTAAATTGAACCCCTGGCCCTGGCTTAGACTTTTCTTTCCAACCACTCTTTAGGACATCCGTGTGTAAATGTCCGGTGCATCTTTTGTAAGCCCTTAAACTTAGGTCTTATCTGACCATGCTCGACATGGAATCTTCTTTTGTATCTGCATTTCACATGACATCATGTTTTGTTTACTACGAGGAGGATTTCGCTCAATCCTCCTTTTACAGCTTGGACAGTCTGCGATTAGAACAAAACGTCCGCCTACAATCATATAGTCTTTCAACATCCCAGTGTCCTCTTATAATTTATGAACGATAACAAACCTTTGGTTATATTGCGTTGCAGATATTTGAAAATGGTACTCTTTTCTGTGCCATACTATGTTACGATATGACAGCCAATCGGTTTTGTTTATAGCCTCACTCCAGTTACTTAATATGCAACCAAAAAAGTAGTATTTAGGCTCAAAGTGTGAAGGTTACACATTGACACTATATGTTACGCCTTGGATATACTAATTGCTTACCGGGGTATAGCATCTTTAATTTAAACTATTTTTGGGAGCACTTGATTAGATATTATAATAATATATTATAGTAGTATATTATGATATATATATATACTATATATAATAATATATATATATATTATATAATCGTATATTAATTTTATATATAATATTTTTGAGAGTATATTATATATATATATATAATATATCATATATATATATATATATATATATAAGTGCCAGTGAAATTTAAGACGGAATAATTTCGCTTATTTAGGTTTGCTTCCTGGATGGTTTCACCTTTTATGAAAAAGGAAAAAAATCCGAAGAAGCAGCTCTGTAGTGGGGCCTTGGCCTCCGGTTTTCTTTTAACCTCAAATTAAATTCCAAGAGGTAACCACATTCAAAAAACAAAAAAAATATAAAAATCCAAACTTTAGTATAAGGAAAGCTTATCAGGTGTGCGCAGACACAGTCTTTGAAGTGAGAAAGATTTAATACAAAAGGAAAAACATTAAAGCAAACTATTCCACAGAACAAATATCTCTTGAGATGCGAGTGTGTTGCAAGGTGTGGTGGAATAAGAAAAATTTGTTCCCTGATCTGCAGTTGTAGCACCTAATCAGCTGTTGCAAAGTCTTCAGCGTGACGTCATCCAAAATCTGAATCCTTCATTCATTTGGCGAGTGTAAAGTAATTTTACGACTGACCTGTTCCGTTCCCAGAAGAGGTTTGGGAATTTGAGCAAGAGTCTATTTCAGTTCTGCCAGACAATAACGAAGTCGCTCGCTTTATTAGAATCAGGGTTTCCTCCTCCAATAAAGTAAAATAATAAAAATTCACTACAAGAATGAAGAGACGAGCAGTAACTAGTTATTCACAATTACAAACATTGAACAAAGAAAAATACAACGCTAATAGTATTTCTATCTCAATTACTACTACTACTAAAGGAATAATAATAATAATAATAATAATAATAATAATAATAATAATAATAATAATAATAATAATAATAATAATAATAATAATAATAATAATAATAATAATAATTAATTAATAATAATAAAATAATCTAATAAATAGTCTAAGCAATCCTGCTAAGAATGATAATTAAGGCGATACAAGAAGGATTAACTGTTATTAAAAAGAGTAAGAAGAAGAAGTGCGATATAGATCAGGTTATTAAACCGACCACGTCTAAAAGTAGCTCAAATTAAGTTTCATAAACGCTGTGCACTAAAAAGCCATCCTAATAAGCTCTTGAAATGTTGCTTTTCGCTTGAAAGGAAATACTCTTGAAAAAAGGAAAAGAAAAATAAATTAATAAATAAATAAATCGATCAATAAATAAATAATATAAATAAATAAATAAATTAAATAAAAAATATAATAATTGACAATATAATAAAATAAAATAATAATAATAATAATAATAGAAAACTACTACTACTATACTAATATACCGTACTACTAATACATACAGTAGTTAACCCTAGGGTATGACTTATTTTAACACAGAAATTTTAAGAGGATTTATATATTACAGACAGGATATTGAGACGAAAAAAAATTATATTTGTTCCCAGCAGCTTCATGACGTCATGTACCCTGAGGCATAGCACACGCGCACACACGCACATGCACTCACACCTGTACACACACTCACTATATATATATTGTCATATCTATATATATAGTATATATATATATATATTATAATATAATATATATATATATATATATAGTATATATTTATGATATATATTATATATATATATACATATATATTAATAATATATAATAATAAATATATATATATTAATTATATATATATTATTATAATTATATAGTATATATTATAGTAGTATATATATAAATATAATTATATATATATATAATTATATATCTATATATTATATTATAAATTTTCGATTTATTTGTGGCGTTTATCTAGAGACAAGAAATTTTAATTTGTTCAAGTAATGATTGAATAAGAGTAAAGGCTCTTTATTAAGACGGTGGTATCCCTCTTCGAGTTTTTCAGGTGCTGCTTTCACCCCATTAAATAAACGTTAGGTGAGGAATTTTTCTACTTCAAACCTTAAAGACCCCCTTTTAATTTGTGTGTGTGTGGTGTTGTGATGTGTCTAGAGAGAGGATGCATAACAGAATACGATCATGACGTAGAGAGCATGAGAGTAATGAGCGATGAGAGAGAGAGAATGCACGAGAGAAGAGTCAGAAGGCAGCTGGATCGAGAGTAGAGAGAGAAGCGATGAGACCTGATGCTAAAAGTATTGGACTCTATCCTTTTAAGAATATTTGTATTAAGCATGTAAATTAGTGTTCTTGATATTGATAATGGAAAAGTCGTAGCGTGAATCATTTCTTTTCCCTACGTTTTTTTATTAATATATTCTTTATTATTTAAACGGTGATAGCCAGCCCGTCTATTAGAAAGACCGTATCAATATGATAGGGATACTCATAGCAAGATTAAAAAAATTTAAAAAGTGCAAATTCGGAGAGCTTCAATCAAATCGAAATTTCTATTCAATGATATCAAAAGGACTCTTACGTGAGGAATAATAGAAACTTATAAATCGTTCACAATATTTAAGCTTTACGCTTCATATAAAAGACACGCAAACATTAATTATAGCAAATGTTGTAATATGTTAATAGGAAAAAGGTATATATAAATCTACTAGCATTAAATGTCCATTTTTAAATTTTAATAGATATAATTTAATAAAGTATATTCTAAAATTACAAAATAAATAAAGATAATGATATCGAAGAACGTTGATTAAACAATAATCAAGATAATATCAAATATAAGGTATACAAAGATAATTAAAAAACTAGAAAGTTGTTACCATAACAAGCTCCTATGATATAAAAGAGTAATTATAGATTATGATACGAAGACAATCGAAGGTAGTAAAAAATAAGCGATAAAAATCATATAAAAATAAATAGTAAAAACGTTATGGACATTACAAAAAATATTATTTATTGATATATATAATAAAAAATAGCCGAGGGGTCGTAAGGAGTACATATTCCAGTAACTAAAAATAATATAAATAATTATATAAAAAAAGATATAGATCATTTTTTACACTATGGATGTATAGAAGAAAAGAATGAGTTCTAAATTAGATAGGCGGGCTGGATACATCGGCAATATTTCGAATTTGAGAAAAGCCCATTGTTGAGCTTGTGAATTTAATATTTAAATACGCGATTTTAGTTTCCAATTTGGATAACCCAGCTCAAGGAGAAAATATTACTTGTATTAATTAACATTTGAAATGAAATGTACGAAACAATTTGAAACCAAAAGAGTTCTTAAAAGAACTCCTCATTAAGATAATTAAAAAAAATGTAAATCAACTGAGCATAGCACTTCCCTATATAATCTAGTAATAAAAATTGATTATAATTTTATGTAACACCAACTAATAATATAGTGAAGACTAAATTAATTTGAATAGAAATCTATTTCTCGATAAATATCGGGTGAATTCAACAAGCTGTAATTAAAGTGAAGGAGAAGAGGAACAATTACTATGCTTATGGATTTTGAAGAAATATAATTTGGATTTCAACTATCCACATACATGGTACTAGAAACGATACATAAAGTACTGCTTAATACCATACCTTATGAAAAACGATTATAATCCAACTATCTTAAGGAAAACTCTCTTTAATCTCTCACTGGTATCTCTTTAATTTATATACGTATAATAGGATTAATTAAGATGATATTACTATTTATTATTATAAATTAAATTTTATTAAATTAAAATATATATATTATTTATTATTAAATTTATAATTTATTATTATTATTTATTTAAATGATATAATTTTTTATATTTAATTATATAATTTATTTCTAAAATTTATTTTTATTAAGTTAATGTAATTTTATTACTATTTCACTTATTTTCAATGAATGATAATATACTTAAGAAAAGCAAATTTCAAGAGTTATAGGAGTTTGGCACAGCCGGTTATAATGAAACTTAATTTTGCTACTGTTATTTATTAATACGTTGAGTATCGTATATTTTAATATAGTACTATAGCTATAAATACTAGATATCGTATCAAGTGCAATTGACTTCTAATTAATTAAATTTCTTTTTTTATTAATAACCTCACTTTTGAAGCAATGGCCTTAAATTCAAAATAACGAAATTTTACTAAATATTAACTTTATTACAATTATTAGACATTAAATAAAAAAGTTCCTATTATAAATTAATAGTAATTTTATCTCTTATTCCTTCCTAATTCACCCTAAATAAAATAATATTACAATTTATATAAAGTCAGTTAAAAATATTACTTAAATAGTTATGAAATATATAATAAAATTTTCTATAAAATGAAGTAATAAGACTTCTATATAATTTCTAGATACACAAGATCATGATGTATTTATTAATTGTACTAAATATTATTGTTAATATTTGTATAGATATAGAAATGAAAGAAAGAAATGAAAAGTAAAAATAAGGTGATTACCATCAAGTTAGTGATAAATATGTTTATAAGCTGATATAAAAGAAATTTTGAAGAAGTTTGTGAACGATAGAATATCTTCATAATAGTCAAATTATTTAAAGCAAAAGCTGGTTGGGAAATAAGAAAATTTCGGGTTTGTTGTAGTAAAGGAATATACCTAGTTTACTCATACAAATTTAAGGAGAACGCAGATAGTTTACGGGAGTCTTCTTCAATTACTAGATGCGATAAAATTATAATTTATTCTATGAAACTTATTAAGTGAATGGAAGGAACCGAGAAATTGGGAAACTATATAAATGCCGAGCGAACTCGTTAACATTAAGAGTATACTGGAAAAAAATCAGAATAATGAGAGAGATATCTAAGTCCAATGTGCGTACACAAAACCCTAATACCTTCTATCGCGAAAGGAGCAGTGATCAAGACGATTCAAAATATGAGCTGTTAAACTCGCAACCAAATTGACATTAAAAAAGATTGGAATGAAGCCCAAATCACGTGTTAAAGTGAAGTCAAGAGAAAGACTTGAAACAACAAAATCTAGAGAGTAAAAGCGACCTAAATACAAATGCATAAATCTCGGAACATAATTTAAGTCACCATATTCCATTAATAAGCAATCACCTGACTAACAAACCATCACATGTAATCAAAAATAGTATATTAAGTGCAAGCAACTGGAATGTTATAAGATATGATTTTTCTATTTGATAATATGTTGAAAAGTATAAATTTTCTCGCTCTAAATGCCCTTAAATTAAATACACATGAATAAATATTCGTATATATATATCTAAATGTATCTGGCAAGAATAATGTTAAGGTATACGAATATAAGAGGATAATATTTAATCTTATAATATTTTGTTTGATATATAGATTATACGACTTTAGAGATAAAGAAAATAAAAGAGTAAGCCGATAATTATTAAATAATGATGGAGGTAAAATAGAAGTTATGAACAAAAGATAGCTATTGGAACTCAAGGTAAAAGAGAAGAAGTCGAAGAATAAATTTATCTCCATCTATAAAAAGGTTGAAACAGTAGCCAACTAGAATGAAGAACATATACCCAAAAAGAAGGAGGATGTATTAATAGTAGTATGTGAAGGAGTAGAATGAAAAGAAAACTTGCAGCATAGTAAATATCCCAAAATTATTGAAAGATGAAAGAAATATATATAACAAGAAGATTTAAAATTTGTTAAATGGTAAAGCAAACATCAAAGAGATGAAATTAAATGAAATTACCTGATAATTAGACTAGGACATAAATTACAGTAAATATATCTTCACATGCGAATATAAATTTTTGATTATATAAAATTAAAAAAAATATACCAAAATTCCTGAAAAAATAATAAAATACAGTTACATACATTTACATATGGTTTTATATATATATATCATTATAATTTTACCTTTTTTTAAATTTATAATAACCATAATCTAATATACATGACTACCATATTGTTATACAAAATATTAAGCTACTCTACAACTTTATTTGACCACATAGAATATGAAATATGCATCTTCTACTTACGAAGACTGCTGATATATTGCACTCCAGTTAAGTTAGAGCATATTATATATAAGTATTATATATAGTATAATACCCTGATAAGTACAATTAATAAATATCAATAGCTAATATATAGTGTAAATAGTAGTACTACATATCACACTTGAGCATAATATATTGACTTTGGTTTGCATATTATAATTAACTGGAGTTAGAGCTATAAACAAAACCGATGCACATATATAGTAATATAGTTAATGGCACATAATAAAAGTAAGTACCATTTCTAAGAAATTCTGCATTACGTCAATAATATATCAGAGCGCGTAGTGTGTATTTCGTATCATACGAAGCTTTACAGTGACGAGCACTGGTGTAAGCATGACAAGCAAGGATGAGACCGTAAAAGAATTTTGTGGCTACGTTTTTCTGAAAACTTCGCTAGACTGATGCAATGGACTATATACAGATTGTATCATGACGACTACTCTTCCATGGCGTCTTTGTTTTATTAATTTCAAATATTATCTATTGATTATTAGTATTTTAACATAATCAAATAAAAATTTATTCCTATGTTACTGATTTTCATTTTTATATATAGTATTTTCTTTTTTTTTATTATTTAGATATTTGACTTCTAACTTTATCGAAATGGCAAGTTTCTTATTTACATTATTACTAATATTATTTATACTATTTTTTTTTTTATTATTTATGGTTCTGATAATATTATTAATGGTAAAAGTCCTCTAATGTTGAACTGCGTCGCATTATTGGTTTTAATATGAAATTTTTTGAGTTAGAGTGTCCGCATCTCTTGGGATACGGAGATCCATGGCAGGTCCCGCTACGGAAAAAGCTACATTCATTGTCTCTCGCCATCGTCGGTTTTTTAACAAGTTACGCGCGTCCGTAGCTATTTCGTAGCAAAAGATACTAATGCACAAAAGACATTGATAAGGTAAGATAAGCAAATATGCTATAAAGATAAGATTTACATAATCTTGTGGTATAATTATATGCATTATTTATTTTTAACATACATACGAGGCATGACAATGATATATTCATGTTATTCTAAGACGACTTAATTTAGAGACTACTTTAAACTGAATAAATTATTGAATATATATATTTTACATGAAGAAACATATTTTATATTTTTTATAAATTCACAACATTCAATGCTAATAAGATAATTTATATATTTTAGTCATATTATATAATATATTTATTATATACTGTATTATATTGAAGTTGTATTTATTACAATCATATTATATGATTCTTATTTTATTAATGTTTATCTGAGATATGAAGTTATTACCTCATGAGAAGCCCTTGGGGGTTAGGGAGGGTGAGTTTTCTTTTTCCATATTATTTTGTGCCCCCTCATTGCAAGGAGCTTTATCAGTGAGTGGTTGCAATGACTGTTAAATAAATATATAAAAATAAATAAAATAAAAAAAGTTCTTTTGACAATTATTTTTATTTAGCAGTCGTAGACCAATATTTTCTTTTATTGCCACTTTAGTCAACAAAGCGTTAAATATATTTTTATTTCCTTATTATTTTTTTAATATTTCAATTTTTTTGTACTTCAGGTTAATATTATTCTCATGTTCTTATATTATTTTTCTTAATCATTTTATATATTATATTATTGGTATGTTTTTTTATTTTTTTATTTTTTATTTTATTTATTATTATGTAGGATTAGTTGAAGATATTTTATTATTTTTATTTTCGTTTTCTTTTTAAAATTTTAATACATACTTATTTTTTTTATATTTTTTTGATTTTATTTTTATTTTTATCTTATTTATTTATTTTTTTTAGTTATTTTTTTATTATTTATTATTATTTTTATTAATGGTTTAAATTTATTATTTATTTTTTATTTACCTTTATTTTTGATTATTAGTTTTTTTTATTTTATTTGTTATTTTTTTTATTTTATTAATTTTTTTTATTTTTTTTTTGTTTATTGTGTTAGTATTTTGATTTTCGTTTTAATTACAAATTTAGATAATTTCTGACTTTGATGGTGACATGTCTTTTTTTTTTTTTGTCTGTTTTTTTTTTTTAGATATGATTTATTGAAGATATTTAAGATTCCATTTCTTTATTGGTCTAAGGAATATTGATTTCTCTCCATACAATCTATTCCTTAATCATTCTTATCACCATTCATTAACTTAATTAAATTTAGCTTGGTTATAATAACATATTCAGATGACTTTTCGTTCTTTGAGAAAATTATGTGATCAAAGCAAAAAAAATAAAAAATAAAGAACTTCTAGAAAGGCTGAGATTAACACAGAAAAAATAAAACGCTGTAATAATGCCCTTTTAGGCTGTCTTTTCTGAAATTTTGTAATTGAATCATGAAACGTTGTTCGAAATTTTTATGCCAGTTCTTTTCTGATACGTACTTTTTCCTCCATTTAACTCCCCTCTTACAAATAGGTATGCATTGAATTAGTATATCTACCTTTATATAAGAGTAAATTATTATGAATTATTGTTTTTTAAAATATTGTAAAGGATATTGTATAAACTGGCCAGGGTCGGCAATGTAACTATATTTTTCTTTTGCTTGGTACAGGCCTTGTAACAAGATCTCTCTTCACCTAAGGTGCAAAAGGCAATTCTAAATAAACAAAGACGATTTCGAGTTTTTCGAAAATTTCATGCCGTATTAATCTTCCAATTAACATTCATCTAATTAAGATAAATAGGTGATAATAATGCAGTCAAAATTAGAATAAAAAATTTAAACATATTTTTAATTTAATAATAAAAATATTATTTAATATTTATCCCAGAATATAAAAAAAGAATTTATACAAGTCCATCTTCCACATGTATATTTATTCTATTTCTTGGCTCATATTTTTTGTGTAGTAAATCTGCTTATATTTTTAAATACATTTATCAATTACGTTTAGTTAACTTATATACTATCTAGTTGTAATTATATCCCATTATAGGATGAAGTAATATGATAATTACTCATATAATATAATAAATATAATAGAAACTAGATAAGAGAATCTTGAAATAAGAGAAGAGAGTAAGAGAGGGGAGTAAGATGAGGCAGATATACAATCAAATTATATAAATATATAATATAATTATATATATATATATATACTATATCATTAATTATATATATAAGAACATAATAATAATAAAAATATTATATTAAATAAATAATATAATTATCTAAATATATATAATATATCTATATATTCTTATGATACATAGAGCTAGGGTCAATTTTGACCCACGTAATTTTTTTGTCCTATCAATTATTAGAGGCTTAGCACGAATTATTTTCTGATATTTCACGATTAATCTACATCTACAATGTCGCGTCCGATTACGAACACACATATACACACACTGTGAACAGACACATAGGGTTATCTATATATGCAACAACATATTTTATTTTCATTCATAAATAATGACAGGTTTGTCAATCTGATTATAATTACTTAACTTTAATCATATTGATTTGATCATAGGATATTTCGCCTTAGACGCTTGCAGATAAACATAATCCTATAACTGACATAATTACTACTAGTAACTAACTACCTAACCTACAATACACATACTACAATACAACTAGCCTACAGCATACATGCACTATCGATCCAAAACGGTTACACCTCCACATGTAGAACTTACACCCGCATTCATACAGCATACCTAACCATGCAGCCTAACATTCCACGCATACAACAATCACACAGCCAGTTAACTCATCAGGGTAAAATGATTGCCCATAATAGCTCTCTGTAAGTGCATCCTCGATACTAAAAAGCTTACTTTGTAATCAAACCACTCCATAGCCAAATAGCTGTTTGCTCAAAAGCTTTATGTCATTTATGAAATAGAATTTACATTATCAATTTTGATACACATGAATTTGATCAATAATCATACTTTATAGACATCTTTTTCCTAAACTCTAATCATAGCGCCTACAGGCCGCAGCAAGCCCCTCATCCGCAAGGTAGGAGAACCGCCACCGTAGTGAGACCCCCCGGATGCAGAATGAAAAATATTTATATACTATACAACGAATTTTTTTTACTTCAGTACTTAACTATATAGGATTTTTTTTTCAATATACCTATATAGGTCATTTCACTTTTGTCACCTTATGATAACTAACATTTTGTATCTAGAAACAATAAATTTCAGACCGAACAAAAGAAGTAAATCAAATAAGAAATAATTATTCTTAACAACATATATATATTATAACTAATTATTTATTTTTTATCTTATGTTTACAGTATCTTATATCATTAACTCAAATATATAAGTTATATAATATAAAAAATGTATTAGATGAAGAATTCCCTTCAAGTGTATGAATAATTATATATCATTTTATTTACTATCAATCTTGTATTACGAATATTTGTTAATCTATACCTTAACATTACCGGATACTAGCTTAACGACTAATCATAAATCGATAGAGTGTATACTAACACTGAGATGAGTAGCTTATTTGTTTATATATATATACGGCTTTAAACATCATACTTTTACTACTTAAAACTCATTCTAGATCTTCATTCTAGATTTTCTTCTATCATATATAGCTAATATACTGCATAAATTAAACTTCATAATTGAAGCAGTATAAATCAGTAATATCAATATAATTTTCAGTATTATATAAAAGAAGAAAATAAAAAAAATCAAAGCTTTTCTCTATTATTCAAAGCAATAAAGGTTTGAATCTCTTTTGGTTTGCAATAATAATCTTTAAAATCAATTTTAATATTTAAAAATAGATCAGTTATGTAAATGTTCATAAATATGATTTGAATGCTCCTTAAGTAGCGATCCAAAAAGGTAATTAATGTTCACTTCACATATATGGTTAGCCATTTATTTTGCTTCGTATTATTTATAGTGAGATGGCATATGAGTGTTTGGCTTCAAACAATAATTGGTGCTATCCATAGGATCTTCATGGGATATCGCTTTATCATATAAAGTCTCGCTGATGTTTAGTTAGTATTTGTGTTTATTTTATGGCTTTAATTACTTTAATTTGAAGTTTACTATATATTATTAACCGTATGTTTTTGCATGCATTATAAAATAATATTTCAATTTTCCTTTAATGTCAATATTATTTTCCTTTAATGTATGTAGTGTATTTTTCAGGGCTATTGTATTGATTATTTTATGAACATAACAAAACCCAACATACAACACACACACACACACTAACACCTTTCTCCTATTACGTTATCTTCTAATATGTTGCACAGTTTCATTATTGACACTACATTTACACTTTATAAACAGCGGTCACACACACAACCACCCACCAACACACACAACCACACTTACTTTACACACATCACTATGATACTTACATCATTACTATGGACTCATTTATCCATAGCTTACATTTACACATACTCACACACACGATACAATTCAACGATTTAACTTACACTCACACAAGATTTACTTACACTACACGATTTTACTTACCTCGCACACGATTTACACACACAACACCCACACACACACACACACACACCACACACACACTATATACACTCACACGCACACTCATTACACATAAACGTATAATTTATTAAAACTTTATGTTAATTAACATAAAGTTTATATTACTTCATTCAAATATAAAAAATTATTTCAAAGTTTCTTAAAAATCTTATATATATATATCATTAATCTTTAAAACAAAAATTTATTATAACTTTAATACTTTTGTTTATAAATTATAAACTATCAGTTTTTAAAATAATTTTCTAAATTTTCTATGAAATTTATTAAAAAAATATTATTTACATACCTTAAGCAAAATCAGATCAAACAGTAAAACCTTCTCTATACCCCGTGCCAATCCATATCTTGTTCTATTGACTTACTGCTTTACACCATCTTAGCCATGTAATATAAAATAAACAAAATCAGTTATCTTGCTAATTAATACATTTATTTTTATTAAAATCAATTCTAGTTTTTATTTAAAATAACAATGTTCAGTTACATTTATATTTTCCTCGATTTAACCGTAAAAATATTTCCAAGCTTTTTTTAAATAATTCGATTCTTTATTTATTATTATTATTATATTATGGACATTGACAATCCATAATACGAGACACACACAACCCGCACTCCTTCTAGATACGAAACTGACCTCTTCTGTCTCAAAATGTGATTTGAATAAATAGATCTCTAAATTTAGGATAATCCCTTTTTGTATCCGGGGTGATTTAAGCCTAATTCCAGTCAAAAAATATTTCAAACTGACCTTTTTCTGTAAATGTGGTGCAATAACTACGTTAAGGCCTAAATATTAGGCCTAAATTTAGATAAGCCTTTTTTATTATTTAATTTATTCCTAATTCCAGGTCAAAAGGTATTTCCAGTATGTCTGATCATTGTTATTATTTATTTATAAAAATTTTAAACTGAATCTCTGATAAATTGACCATCTAAGCAGTAAAAGAATGTTTTTCTTACTTTGTGATTAGTCTGATAGTTTTCCTATTCAAAGCTAGAACCAGGGCTAGCATGATCCGCCCTAAAGCAGCAACCCGCACCGCTGGTGCGTCCGCCGGTCCCCGACCGACCGGATGCGCCCGCAGGCGCAATATTTTTCTTCTTACATACAATTGTACGTCCGCGGCAATATTCTCCGCCCGAAGAAATTATATATATATATATATATATAATATATATTTTTAATATATATTAATTAATATATCTATTATATATATTATATATTATAGTGTGTGTGATTGTGAGGTTAAGTGTCTATGGTGACGTAAAGTGTATGTGTACGTGCGTTTGTGAATAAGAGAATATAGTGTACTATGTGATGTTAGTGAAGGTCTTGGTAAGTGTTATGTTATAATGATATCAATATTATTATTGGTATCAAATGAGTCAATCAAAGGATGATCAATGAAGAAGAACAAAAGCTGATGGCAAAGCCAGTATTAATTGAAGTCATAAACTGAAATTAAAAGTTGAAAGGGATTCAAAGTTGAGGCATCCAAAGCTGAGGCATCAAGAGGCATCAAAACTGAGGCATAAAAGTTGAGGCATCCACGATTACGTCAAATTTGAGTCAAAATATTCGAGTGGTGGTGCGTGTGTGAGTGTGTGCATGTGTTCTAAATAATAATAACATGCATGAAGAAAATAACAATAAGTATAGATATAAATAAAAATAAAATGTTAATAAATTATCGTTATATGCTTAAGTGAGTGTCTTGTTGTGGTGTGTCTGTGGTGTGGTGTGTGGTTGTGTGTTTGTGTGTGTGAATATTTAAATTAATAATAACAATAGGCCTAAAGTATTATTAATAAATAATAAAATGTTTTAATAATTATACGTAAAAGTAAACTGTTTGTGTTTGCATTCGGTGTGTGTGTGTGTAGTAATTTACATACATAATAACAATAGGCATGATATAAATAACACTTTTTATTCGCACGGAATATTGCGCCTGCGGGCGCCCACGCTGGGGCGGAACGCGGAATATTGCCTGCGGCGCAGCGGCGGTCGGGGCGCGGCGGGAACGCCCACCAGCGGTGCGGGTGCTGTCATTTGCAGTGGGGCTAGACTGGCCTGGTGGTTATCTATAACTAGGGGAACCCCGACAATAAATAGGAAAACATTCCTTACCTCTTTAAGATCTTACGATCCACATATTTCAGTTTGAATATATTTATAAAAATAATAATAAATGATTCCTTGTTATACTGGACTAACTTTTGACCCTTAATTAGAATAAAGTTAGCCCGTCACAAAGCCTTATCTAAATTTCAGTAAATTTAAGGCCTAACGTAGTTATGCACTACATTTAAAAAGGTCAGTTTGAATATATTTTGACCTGGAATTAGCTTACAATCACCGGAATACAAAACTTCATTATTTAATAAACTAACAAAAGTAAAATTGCAGCAATTTTATGAGAGGTTACTTTGTCTGTAGGAGTGATTTTGTTTTCCTCGTGATGGATTGTAATGATAGATTACAAAATTATAAAAAATCGAATTGATTAAAAATTGAAATATTTTTAAGTTAACATAGAGTGAATAATATAAAATGTAAGTGAATAATTGTTTTTTAAATAAAACTTTACTTTTAAAAATTACTGTTATTTTTAACTTAGAAACTTATTTTGTTATTTTATACTATTAATGCTAAAGATGTGACAGAGTAAGTCATGAGAAAAAACTGCATAGCTGGTGTAGAAGGGTGCTATAGGGGCGACCTTTAGTTTTACTGATTTATGCTTTAAAATATACACATTCATGTTTTGGAAAACTTCGTTAACTTTCATTACACGGTTACCCCAAAAATAATATAGTAATAAATATTATAAAACAAAAAACCATTTAATAATAATTTTTGTTCAAAGGAAAAAGTTGATTATTAAGATAGGTTAAAATTGGAATAATTTTATTATATTTGCACTTTCAAATATAAATGTACATGTTTAATTAAAAACATAAATGTTTTAATAAAATTTACTTTATATGTTGTAACATCAAAGCTGTGTAGTGTGTGTGTGTGTTGTGTGTGTGTGGTGTAAATCATTTGTCATGTAAGTAAATCTGTGTGGTGTAGTAATCTGTGTGGAGTTAATTAATTGTGTGATGTATATTAAATCTGTGGTGAAGTTGTAAGTGTAAATGTCGTGTCTAAGGATAGAGATGAAAGTGCCATAGGATGTGTGTATAAGTAATAGTAATGTTGTATAAT
>JABUQX010064761.1:5000-46137 GCA_015478945.1 Trachelipus rathkii
TATATGAAGTTTAAGTGCATGTGTGTGTATGTGTGTGTGTACGGGCGTGTGTGTGTGTGTGTGTATGTGTGCACGGGTGTGTGTAAGTTGTGTTGTGTGTGTTAAATTATAATACATAGGCATGGATGTAAATGAGCACTAAGTATAATAATGTTTTATAATTTTGTTATAATAATAAAATAATAATAATACATAATAATATAATAATTATAATAATAAAATAATAATAATAATAAAATTATAAATTAGAAATAATAATAATATTAATAATAATGAATAATTAAATACTCATAATAATAATAATAATATAATAATATAATAATAATATAATAATAATAATAATAATAATAATTAATAAGTAATAATAATAATAATGAATAATAATCAGAATAAAAAGTAACAACATATATATAATTAATAAATTACTAAACATAAAAATAAATAATAAATAAAAAAATAATATTAATAAAATAAAAAAATAATAATAATAATAATAATAATAATAATAATAATAATAATAATAATAATAATAATAATAATAATAATAATAATAATAATAATAATAATAATAATATAAAAATATTAAAAATAAAATTTAATAAGAAAATAAAAATATATTAATAACAATAATAATAAAAAAATATAAAAAAAACATAATGTTAACGAAATATATATGGAAGCAGTAAAGCGTAAAACCAGTAAAGCAGTAAAACTAATCCCCTCTAATCCTTACTAATCCCACTAATCCTCTTGTAGCTTAAAGAAACAGCGCATTGATTCTGTTTTACTGTCCTTTAAGGACTGTAAAGTATATGTTTTTTTAATAAATTTTCGTATTAATTGTAGTAAAGATAAATGATTATATAACACAAAACTCTGTGGTTTTTTCTTCTTAACATTTACAATTTATAATAAAAAAGTATTTAAAACAAAATAAAAAGAAAAACATAATGTTAATAAAATATATGTTAAAAACCGTAAAGCAGTAAATCAGTAAGCAGTAAATCAGTCTTACTAATCCCCTCTGTTGCTAGGCATTTGAGTTTTATTGATTTACTGTTTCTTACTGCTTTAATCCTCAATGTAAGTATTTATTATAAATATGTTGTATCATATCTGATCAGTAATTAAAGTAATTAAATACACTTCCATATAATAATAAAGGGTAGATGAAACATACTGATGTCTTAAAAGTAGTTTTGTATTTTTACATATGTGTACTGGTATGCTTGCATGTATTCTGAAAATTTTATCAAGTCATTCATACCATTTCAGTTAAAATGCTTTCATATATATCTAGTATATATATATATATATTATTATTATATATATATATATATATATATATAGTATATATATATATATTATATATATTATATATAATATAGTATATATATTATATATATATATATATATATTATATATATGTGTTGGTGTTGTGTAAACGCTTGTGACGAGATAGATATTGCGATTGAATGTTACAACGACATATAGTTATATCATAAAATTATTTTCACTTATAAAGCTTAAAATGATAAAAACTGATGATTGTCAGACATCGTTTTTTGCATAATGTTTTGTAATACTTATTAAAAGTATCTTTCGTATGCAATAAATGTGTTACGTGAAAGTCATTGAATAATGTTTGTTAAACCAGCTATATTAATATGTATGAATAATAGTGTATGGTCTGCACATGCGCTTTGTGTGTGTGTGTGTGTGGTGTGTGTGTGTGTGTATGCGTGGCGGTGTCGTGTGTGTGTGTGCGAGTGATTGGTAATTAGAAAAAAATAGCAAACAACTCAGGTCATACAATATTAAATAACAGGTATATCATAATTAATTACCCGCATCATCAGATGTTGAGAGCTATCTTTATGTCTTGACATATAGTGTGAAACTGAAAATGTCGTGATCTTTGTAACTATAACTCTTATCTAGTGTTTGTTTTTCACCATTAACTGTGATTGGCTGTAAAGAGCCAATCATATAAAAAAAAACAAATAATAATAATAATAATAATAATAATAATAATAATAATAATAATAATAATAATAATAATAATAATAATAATAATAATAATAATAATAATAATAAAATAATAATAATAATAATAATTAATTACAATAATTATAATAAAATAATAATAATAATAATAATACTATAATAAATTAATAATAATAATAATAATATAATATAATAAATAATAATAATAATAATAATAATATAATAATAATAATAATAAATACAAATTATTTAAAAACTTTGAAATATTTTAGCTACAGTGAACTGATAATATAAATGTAAATGATTAATTGAAAAGCATAAAATGTTTTTAATAAAATAGTCTCATTATATATATTAAAATATGATGTAAAGCAGTAAAGCAGTAAAGCAAAGACGTACTTATTCCTTTGTTGCTATGCAATTGCGCTATTGATTTACTGCTTTACTGGCTTTAAGGTCTGTAAGTCGTTTTTTAAATATGTTCGTAGCAATTTTGAGTAAAAACTAAATGTTTATAAATGAAAATAAAATAAAATTTTGTAAATAACAAAGTAATTTAAAATAATTTTTAAAACAATAAATAAAATTAACCTTACATCGGTACTATGTCTGACTGACCTTAAATCCTTATTTTATAAAAAATTTATAATATTTGATATTTTTAAAGAGTTTTTGATAATTGTCCCAAAAAAATTCTAGCGTGTTGCAATGTATAAAGTGATTCAAATTATTTTTATTTTATTTTTAGAATTGCTTTATTTATAATAAAAAGCGGTCTGGTAGACTGCATATTACCGATATCGTATTTTTTTATCTTTTGTTTTTTCTATCGATACGCTTGTGAAATTTCATCATTGAACTCCATTGAGCTCTTCCCCCGCAGGGAGTACTTCCCCCGCAGAGATTACTCCCTCATTACCCCCTTTTTTGGTTGGTTGCCAATTAGAAAAATGAATGAATTGCAAACTTTATTTATTTTATTAAATAAAGGTACAAAAAAAAAAATTTATAACTTATTTTTTTTTTTATATATATATATATATATATATATATATATATATATAGTATATAATATATTAGTATATAATATATATATATATATATATGATATATATTATATATATATATTATACATTATATATATATATATATATATATATATATATATTATATATATATATATATAATTATATATTATTATATATTATATAGATATATAGTATATATATATATATATTATTATATGTAAATATCTATATCAGTCATGCAGGTAATAATTGATTATTACATTTCATTTTGATATATATATATAATAATATATATATTATGATATATATATTATATGTATATATATATATATATATATAATATTATATTATATATATATAATATATAATATAATATATATAAAAATTATAAAAATATATATATGCCCCTATTTATAATATATATATAGATAAATATATATATATATAATATATATATATATATATATATATAGTTTTGTGTATATATAGTATATATATATATATAATTATATATATATATATCCTATATATAATATATATATATATATCTATATATATATATATATATATATATATATATGGTCAGCCTCTAGAAGAGCCACAATCCATATCTCAAAAACTACAACAGCTACCAGGAAAAGGAATACATTGCTTGGAATGCTGGTTTAATTTTAGTGCGGAAAATGTAAAAAAACAAATAAAAAAATAAAAAATAAAAAAATTAATGTCAGAAACTACAATACTTACAGCGTAAACGAATACATTGTTAGGAATCCTGGTAAAAATTTTGGATATGAAAATGTAAAAAAAAATAAAAAATAAAAAAACATTATTGTTAATAATTCTAAGTAAATAGTGATTAGAAGGCCCTATTCAAAAAAAATAGTACAGGGTATCTTTATGAACCATAAATAGACTTTCTATTGAAATTTTGCCTTTTTGTTTTAATCTAAAAATACCCCAAGGGATACGGCGCACCGATGGGCAGGAGTACGCGGTCTCTTGGCCTTCCGGGGAAACTGACGGGGGTTAGGACTAATTCCCCCCCCCCGGGGAGGGTCCTTCCGGAACCCCCGCTCTTTGTATTTGGGTGTCGCGGGGGGTTCCTCCGCCCCCCCCTACGGGGTATTGAAACGTCCCCCTGTGTTCCCCGTCGGCTCGAGTCCCTAAATTACCGTGTAATACCTTTACAAAATAATATTATATATATCACTATGTCCAGCACCCCACCAAAAAATAGCTAAATTTTTTATGTACAGTATTTTTTTTTTTACATTTTCCTAACCAAAATTTTTACAAGGCATTCCAAATGTATTTTCCATTTCCCTGTAGCTTTGTATGTTCGAGATATGATTTTTTTTTTTATACAGTTTCCTCGGTAATAAATTTGCCCAGGTTGTCGCAGCAATGTATTCCCTTTCGCGGGTAGCTGTTGTAATTTTTGAGATATGGATTGTGGCTCTTTTAGAGGCTGGCCTATATATATATATATATATATATATTAATATATATATATTAATATATATATATATATATTATATATATATATTATAGTATATATATAATATATATATATATATATATATATATATATATTATAAGAAAAAAAAAAAAATTTCTTTCTTTTGTTATATATATTATTATATATAATAATATATATATATATAATATATTATAATATATATATATATATATATATATATATAATATATATTATATATATATTATATATTATATTATATATATATATATGATAGTATATATATTATATATAGTATATATATATGTACGCACCCTTCGAACCCTTTCCCAACACAACTTCAGTGACAGGAAACATACCCTCACCACCACTTAATAAACAACTCCTCGGAACAAATTATAAACTACGCTCTCCTCAGTGGTTTCCCTGCCTGTCAAAAATCTATACAAAAAAATTACAAAATTAACACAAACACCGCCCTTAGAATTCTCACCGGGATGCACCAAAAACTACCTCATCCAACATATAGCACGACGAGACTTATCTTTTCTATCTCCACCCACCTGGAGATGGTGGGGAACCAATTCTACCAGAAAAACCCTAAATCCAACCCACCCATGTCACCAAAGTATTCTCAACCCCTAGCAGACACAAAGACTGAAAATCCTCCCCTCCTTCACCAAGCCAAATTCCTAAATGACATCTAGCAAATATTCCCCCTCCTCCTCCCAATAAGACATGGCTCACTCATATCCATACACAACTAACTAACAGCGTACCTACAAAAAGCCCCAATAACCATTTACTAAACTCCTCCTCCCCAAAAATTTCCCCTATAGAAAAACACTGTCCGCCCAGAAGAGGCCACATTGACCTCGCCCGGAGCAGAATCGGTCACCACCCAAAAATTTACAATATAAATAAGATTCAAAACCGACAATAGTTACCTCCACCCACATGCACCGAGATGCCACAATTCCCAAGGACTCAATGGAGCACCTCCTTCTGGGTGCTCCGCTCTTGAACGCCCCCCGTGCCGACTTTCCTAATCTTCCTTCCCTGTGGAACCGCCCCAAGAGCGTGGCCGGGCTCTGGAAGCAGTGGTGGCCCTCCAGATTGAGGTGGGCCAGGGGCAGAGTCATATATATTATATATATATATTATATATATATATATTTATATATATATATGATATATATAGATAATATATATATATATTAGTAGTATATATTATATATATATCTATATATTATATATGATATATATGATTAATACTATAATGATGAACGCCTTATTGTTAAGATGCAATCGGCAGCATGCTCCGTGATTGTGTTTCAAACATACAAATGTTTTGCAAAATGCGCAGCGAAATCGGGTCTTGACACTTTTTATTGCAGGGCATTTCTTACTTCTTCCAGTTGTTTTGGTCTGTTCTTGAGGATTCTGTGTTACCTTGAACGTGGTTTGGAATACCAATCTTATTTCATTTTGCAGAGTTTTTGCTTCTAGCCTCTTGATTGCATGAGGGCGAATTAATTCATATGCTAACTCCATCATATACAATCATCTTTGCATGGTAGTTTCCCCCTTTTCAGTTCGGATATGATTGTATATGATATATGAATTAATCTCTCCTGCATTTATCAGTCCATAAAATACACACAATGGCCATCTTCTTGTTTTTCTGCTACAGGAGAAATTTCCGCACATTTGATCAAAGATATCCACTCCCCCTTTTGTTTTGTTGTAAAAGTGAATTATTTCTGTTATGTTTTTTTGACCCTATGTTTGCCCCATGATGTCTGGTTGATAATATTGAAACGTTTTTATTTTTATTCTTCTTAGCTGAATAAGAAACTAGAGTTGACCGATGGTCAAAAAGAAAAGCTGCCGATTTCACTTCTCTATTTTTGGAATCCATCATTACTTCTGGAACGTACGGTTTCTTTCTCAGTGTGCCACAAATTGTAATATCTTTTTCAAGAAGTGAAGATCCACCCAGTATTAGTCCTTTTGGAGGTTTTGTGTGGGAACCAAGATAGGGTATTGCATTGACTAAAAATTTGGTTTCCGCATCGCATGCCATAACAATCTTTATTCCGTATTTAGCCGGCTTATTTGCAATGTACTGTCGAAATGAGCATTTTCCCCGAAAACCAAGAAGCTGCTCATCGATGGTGATAAATTCGCCAGGGTTGTAATCTGCTTGACATTTAGTAACAAAGTTAGCAAATAACTCTCTGATTGGAGCAAATTTGTCGTCCGCAACTCGTTCTCGACGAATTTCCATATCATCAAATCGTAAGCATCTGATAAGAAAGTTGAAACATTTCTAAGCAAACGAACTTCTATAGAGGACACAGCAATACAGTACATGCCACATTTCAGACGTTGTAACATGATTATCTTTCCTAGCGCCACTAATAATTAGAACACCAATTAGTGCCCTAATCTCACAAACTTTTGTTTTCTTTATATTCCCAGCTTTATAGTTGCCACTTACTTTATCAATAAATTGATTTGTATATTTAACTATAATAGAAATAAAAGCATCATCAAGCATAACATCAAAACTTTCTAAAATTGAATTTACATTACGGGAGACTTGGGTGGGTTTTGATACATGTGAACAGCTTGATCTTCTATTACCAATATTTTGCCACTTACTTTATCAGTAAATTGATTTGTATATTTAACTTTCATAGAAATAAAAGCATCATCAAGCATAACATCAAAACTTTCTAAAATTGAATTTACATTACGGGAGACTTGGGTGGGTTTTGATACATGTGAACAGCTTGATCTTCTATTACCAATATTTGTGGGGTTACTAGACCATACGGGTTCATCTTTTGCCTTGAATGAAGGTTTATCAAACTTATGAATAATCCGTGTAGGGTCTAATGCTGCTGTATCTCTTCTAACCTTTTTGGAAGGGGATTCTCTTGAAGTTGACGGTTCATCTAAATCAGAAATTTCACCATCAGAGTCACTCCCATATTCTTGAATTTTGTGAGTATATTCTCTGTGGTTACAATCGTCATACACATATTTTCGACTTCTCTAAATTGTCGCTCCTCCAACTAATCTTCTCTTCAGATCTTCTATTGTGCATTCATAATAGCCTCTTCATATGTTAAAATAATATGCTTCTAACTATAAAGGATCTTGATATTTTGGAACTGGAACTCATTATATAATATATCATATATATAATATATATATATTATATATATAATATATATATATATATATATAATATATATATGATATATATATATATATTATATATATATATATATATATATATATATAATAATATATATTATAATATATATATAATATATATATATATCTATTATATACGCGTATATATATATATACCGTATATATATATATAATATATAAATATATTATATATATATATATATATATATATATAATATATATATATATTTTATATATTTTATATATTATATACTATATATATATATATTATATTATATATATATATGTGTGTGTGTGTGTAAAAGTAAGTTAACGCGGACACGGAACAGGACGTTGGATTTCAAATATTCTCTCACAGGGGGACTCTGTGGGACAAAAAAGATGTTCTAGGGGTAAAATGGAATTTTTTATATTTTATATTTTTTTATAATTTTTTTGTTTTTTTTTTTTATATCTCAGGTTATTGACGTCGGATTCAAAAAAAAATTCACAGAAAGAAGTAACCAAATCTTACCTAACCCAACCTAACCTACCTACCTACCTACCTACCTACCTACCTAACCTAACCTAACCTAAGATATCCTAAACTAAACCTAACGTAGAATCTACCTATGAATTTTTTTTTAAATCCGACGTCCTTATACTGAGATAAAATAAATTCCATATCACCCCTAGAACATCTTATATTGTCCCAGAGTCCCCCTGTGGAAGAATTTTTGAAATGCGACGTCCCGTTCCGTGTCCGCGTTAACTGACTTTGTCCATATATATATATATATATATATATATATATATATATATATATATATATATATATATATATATATATAATATATATATATATTATATATATAAAAATATATATATATATAATATATATATATATAATATATTATATATATATATTAATATATATAATAATATATGTGTATATATGAAATTTTACCCGCATCATATTTCGCAACTAAAATAGGTACAAAAAACTGATAACATATATGGGATCAGCGTATGAAATTTGTATGGAAAATGAAAAATAAAAAGTTTTTTTATTTTTTTTTTATTTTTTTTTATATCTCCAAAACTACGATAGGTACAAGAAAACTAATAACATATTTAGAATCAGCGTATGAAATTTGTAGAAAAAAAAGGATTTTTTTTTTAACTAAAAGAATACCCCAGGGTAAACCGCAAAGATGCAAAGAGTCGGGGTCTCTCTAGGCCGCCTGGGGGACGACGGGGAGGACTTCGTCCCCGCCTCTTGTCCACGTCGGCTCCAAAGAGATATCTAAAAAAAACTCATATCGCTGGATTCCCAAATATGTTATTAGTATAAAAAAAAAAATTTTAATTTTTTGCCTTTTTTTCAACAAATTTCACACGCTGATTCCTTATATGTTTTTCCTGTACCTATCGTAGTTTTTGAGATATATAAAAAAAAAAAAATAAACAATATTTTTTCATTTTCCATACAAATTTCATACGCTGATTCCATATATGTTATCACTTTTCTTGTACCTATCTTAGTTTTCGAATGCGGGTAGACTTCTTAGTTTGGCGCCATAATATATATAATATGATATAATATATATATATATATATATTATTATATGATATATATATATATAATTTATATATATATATATATATATATATATATATATATATTATATATAATATATATATATATATATATATATATCATCAGCATAACATCTGTAAAAATAACATGAACGTGAAAGTAAGACAATTTTACTTTCTCACACTACACACGAAACAACTCCCCTATCTTTCATGAACACCACTCTTTCTCTCTCTGAGAGAGAGAGAGAGAGAGAGAGAGAGAGAGAGAGAGAGAGAGAGAGAGAGAGAGAGAGAGAGAGAGAGATATTTCTTTCTCCCTCTCCTCTCTGAGAGAAAGAGGGTTCTCTCTCTTTTGAGAAAGGCGCGATTTCTTTCTCTTGGACAGAAAATGGATTTCTCTCTTCTCGATAGAGAAGGACTTTTATCTTTCACTCTGATAGAGAAGGATTTCTCTTTCTCAATTCAGAGAGAGAGAGAGAGAGAGAGAGAGAGAGAGAGAGAGAGAGAGAGAGAGAGAGAGAGAGAGAGAGAGAGAGAGGATATATATATATATATATATATATATATATATATATATATATATATATATATATAATATAAAATATATATATTATATATAATATTTAATATTATATATATATAATATATATAATAATAATATACTTATATATATATATATATATATATATATATATATATATATATTATATTATATATAATTATATATATATATTATATATATATATATATATATAATATATATATATATATATATATATATATATATATATATATATATAAAACAAAACTAAAATGTAATTTCGTAAAATATTTCTTTTTTTACTTTTTTTTATGATATAATATTTATTGGAAACTCACATGCAGGAAGCTACAAATTGTTGCCAAATATCGCCATTTCAAATAATGTTACTCAAATACGTAAAGCATCAAAAATGAAAAAATATTTATCCTTATTTATTATAGAATAAACATTTCAAATTAAAGCTATTCTTTATCTTAGAACAACTATAAATATTGCTTTCAAACGAAATTTATTATTTTTCATAATTATCAACTCTACATTGGTACAACGCACTAATTCCCCCATCCCCCAAACATAGAAGACAATGAATGGGTGTTTATAGCTTTAGATATATCGATATTTTTTATAAATATCGGTTAAAACCTGATAATATCGCAATAATCGATTATTTCGTATATTGTATATGAATGTTAGCTAAAATTCATTCTCAGTATTCATAAATAACTCATAGAGGGAGGAGGGTTATAGAGAAAAAAAAAATTCCGAATTTTCTCAGTTTGTATACTCTTTTGGGGCTGCTTTCATACGTCATATTCACCCCCATTTTTCATATATCCCCTATACTGTTAGAGGCTTTGGTCTGGGAATCTATGACGTAATAAGCTTCTTCTTTATAATGTAAAAAACTGCAAGAAGATAAATGAATTCGTTTATTTTTTATGAATATTTTTATAGAAAGAGGTGTATTTTTTTACCAGTATTTCAGAAATATTTTTTAAAAATTATTGGTTTGTTTACAAATAATAAATACAACATAAATGAATAGGGGAATGATTCATATATACAATGAAAATTAAAAAGAGCAAAAAAAATGGCAATAAATATTTTATAAAAATTTCTTAAAATTGCGGTCTACTGGACATAAGATAACCGAGATATAAATGTTTTGAAGCTACCTGTTCTAGGGTTAAATTTTCACATTACAAATTTAGAACTCTTAAAAGTACGATTTTACCTAAATTTCAACTTGAACTTAAACTTAACTTAAACTTAAACTAAACTTAAACTTAAACTTAAACTTAAACTTTAACTTAAACTTAAACTTAAACTTAAACTTAAACTTAAACTTAAACTTAAACTTAACTTAAACTTAACATAAATTTAAACTTAAACTTAAACTTAAATTTAAACTTAAATTTAAAAACTTAAAGAAACTTAAACTTAAACTTAAACTTAAACTTAAACTTAAACTTAAACTTAAACTTAAACTTAAACTTAAATTTAACAAACTTAAACTTAAACTTAAACCTTAAATCTTAAACCTAAATTTAAACTTAAACTTAAACAAACTTAAACTTAAACTTAAACTTAAACTTAAACTTAAACTTAAACTTAAACTTAAACTTAAACTTAAACAAACTTAAACTTAAACTTAAACTTACCCTTAACTTAAACTTAAACTAAACTTAAACTTTAAATCTCAAACTTAAACTTAAACTTAAACTTAAACTTAAACTTAAACCTAAACTTTAACTTAACTTAAACCTCTTAAACTTAAACTAAACTCTTAAATTTAAACCTTAAACTTAACTCTAAACCTAACTTCAAATTTAAAACTTTAAACTTAAAATAAACTTAAACTTAATTTTAACTTAAAATTAACCTTAACTTAAACTTAACTTAAACTTAAACTTAAACTAAACTTAAACTAACTTAACTTAAACTTAAACTTAAATCTTAAACTTAAACTTTAACTTAAATTTAACTTAAACCTCTTAAACTTAACTTAAACTTAACTTAAACTAAAACTTAAACCTAAGCTTAAACTTAAACTTCTAAAGTTAAACTTAAACTTAAACTTAAAACTTAAACTTAAACTTAATTAAACTTAAACTTAAACTTAAACTTAAACTTAAACTTAAACTTAAATTTAAATTTAAACTTAAACCTTAACTTAAACATAAACCTAAACTTAAACTTAAATTTAACCTAATTTAAACTTAAACTTAAACTTAAACTTAAACTTAAACTCAAACTTAAACTTAAACTTACACTTAAACTTAGACTTAAAACTTAAACTTAAACTTAAACTTAACTTAAACTTAAATTTTAAAACTCATACTTAAACTTAAACTTAAAGTTAAACTTTAAACTTAAAACTTAAACTTAAACTAAACTTAAACTTAAACCTTCACTTAAACATAAATTTAAACTTAAACTTAAACTTAAACTTAAACTTAAACTTAAACTTAAACTTAAACTTAAACTTAAACTTAAACTTAAACTTAAACTTAAACTTAAACTTAAACTTAAACTTAAAACTTAAACTTAAACTTAAACTTAAACTTAAACTTAAACTTAAACAAACTTAACCTTTAACTTAAACCTAAATTTAAACTTAAACTCAAACTTAAACTTAAACTTAAACTTAAATTAACTAAACTTAAACTTAAAGAAACTTAAACTTAAATTTTAACTTTAAACTTGAACTTAAACTTAAACTTTAAACTTTAAACTTAAACTTAAACTTTAACTTTAACTTAACTTAACTTAAACTTAAACTTCTTAAACTTAACTTAAAACTTAAAACTAAAAAACTTAACTTAACTATTCACATCAAGTTTAAACTTAAACTTAAATAAAACTTAAACTTACCTCTTAAACTTAAACTTAAACTTAAAACTTAAACTTAAACTTAAACTTAAACTTAAACTTAAACTTAAACTTAAATTTAAACCTAAACTTAAACTTAAACTTAAATTCGAACCTACACACTTAAACTTAAACTTAAACTTAAAACTTAAAATTTAACGTGACAACTTAAACTTAAAACATAAACTTAAACTTATACTTAAACTTAAACTTAAACTTAAACCTTAAATTTAAACTTAAACTGAAACTTACTTAACTTAAACTTAACTTAAAACTCTTAAACTTAACCTTAAACCTCTAAACTTAAACCTTAACTTAAACTTAAACCTAAATTTAAACTTAAACTTAAACTTAAACCTAAACTTAAACTTAAACTTAAACTTAAACCTAAACTTAAACTTAAACTTAAACTTAAACTTAAACTTAAACTTAAACTTAAACTTAAACTTAAACTTAAACTTAAACTTAAACTTAAACTTAAACTTAAACTAAAACTTAAACTAATAGTATCATGAAACTTAAGTATAATAACAAAACTTAAATTTAAACTTAACCTTAACCTTAAATTTAAACTAAACTCAAACTTAATCTAACCTAACTTAACACTTAAACTTAAATTTAAAGTTTAAATTAAAACTTAATTAAAAGTATTAAACTTAAACTTAAACCTCTTAAACCTAAACTTAAAACTCTTAAACTTATTAAACTTAAACTTAAACTTAAACTTAAAACTAAACTTAAATTTAAACCACTTAAAATTATACTGAAAATTAAACTTAAACTTAAACTTAAACTTAAACTTAATAACTTAAACATAAACCTAAACCTAAACTTAAACTCAAATTTAATTTAAACTTAAACTTAAACTTAAACTTAAACTTAACTTAAACATAAACCTAAATTTAAACTTAAACTTAAAGCTTAAACTTAACTTAAACTTAACTTAAACTTAAACTTAAACTTAAACTTAAACCTAAACTTAAATTTAAACTTAAACTTAAACCTTAACTTAAACATAAACCTAAACTTAAACTTAAACTTAAACTTAAACTTAAACTTAAACTTAAACTTAAACTTAAACTTAAACTTAAACTTATTAAACTTAAAAACTCAAACTTAAACCTAAACTTAATTTTCTACATTTTAATTTTAGACACCAAATAAAAACTTAACAACTAAAAAATTAGCTAACTGCAATGTGAACTTATAACTTAAACTTTAACTCAAACTTTAAACTTAACACTTAAACTTAAACCTAAACCTTAAATTTAAACTTAAACTTAAAACTCTTAAACCTAAACTTAAACCTCTTAAACTTAAACCTAAACTTAAACTTAAACTTAAATCTCTTAAACTTATACTGAAAATTAAAATTAAACTTAAACTTAAACTTAAACTTAAACCTAAACTTAAACTTAAACTTAAACTTAAACTTAAAACTTAAACTTAAACTTAAACTTAAACCTTAAATTAAACTTAAACTCATAAACCTAAACTACTTAAACTTAAACTTAAAACTCAACCTAAACTTACACTTACACTTAAACTTAAACTTAAACTTAAACCTAACCTAAAATTTTAAACTTAACCTAAAACCTTAACTTAAAATAATCTCTTAAACTTAACTTACAACCTTTAAATTTAACTTAAACTTAAACTTTAATTTAAACTTAAACTTAAATCTAAACTTAAACTTAAAACTTAAACTTAAAACTTAAACTTAAACTTAAAATTAAAAACTTAAACTTAAACCTTAAACTTAAAAACTATAAACTTAAACCCTAAAACAAAACCTTAAAACTTAAACTTAATTAACTTAAACGTTAAAACCTAAACTTAAACTTAAACTTAAACTTAAATTAAACTTAAACTTAAACTTAAACTTAAACGTTTAACCTTAAACTTAAACTTAAACTTTAACTTTAAAATTAAACTTAAACCTTCATTTAAACCTAAACCTAAATTTAAATTTAAACAAACTTAAACTTGAAATTAACAAATTTAAACGTAAACTTAAACTTAAACTTAAACTTTAAACTTTAAACTTAAACTTAACACTTAAACTTAAAACTTAAAACTTTAAAAACTTTAATAAAATAAACTTAACTTAAACTTTAAACTTAACTTATAACTTAAACCTTAACACTTAAAGCTTAAAATTAAACTCTAAGCTTAAACTTAAACCGTCTCTCAAACTTCAAACTTAAAACTTAAACTTAAACTTAAAAAACTTAACTTAAACTTTAAACTTAACTTAAATTTTCTTAAAAACCTAAACTTAACTTAACTTAACCTTAAACTTAGAACTTAAACTTAAACTAAAACTAAAACTTAAACTTTAAACTTTAAACTTAAACTTAAACTTAACTTAAACTTAAACTTAAACTTAAACCTAAATTTTTAAAATTTTAAACTTAAAATTTAAACTTAAAACTTAAACTTAAACTTAAACTTAAACTAAACTTAAACTTAAACTTAAAATTAAAAGAAAAACTTAAAAACATTAATATAAACTTAAAACTTAACTTAAAACTTAAATTTAAAACTTAAACTTAAAACTCTTAAACTTAAAAACTCTTTAACTTAAAACTCTTAAACTAAAAAACCTTTAAACTCTTATAAAACTTAAAACATAAACTTAAACCTGTAAAAACTTAATAACATTAAACTTAAACCTTAAACTTAAATCTTAAACTTAAACTTAAAAAACTAAAACTTAAACTTAAAAAAACTTAACTTAAACCTAAACATAAACTAAAACTTAAAACTTAAAAAACTTAAAAACTTAAACTTAAACTTAAAAACTTAAACTTAAACATAAACAACTTAAACTTAACTTAAACCTAAACAACTAAAACTTAAACTTAAAATTAAACTTAAAAATATTTAACCCTAAACTTAAACTTAAACTTAAACTTAAACTGTAACTTAAACTTAGGACCTTTAGACTTAAAAACTAATTTTTTAAAACCAACCCTAACTTAAACTTAAACTTAAAAACTTTAAACTTAAAAACTCGTTTTCTAAACTTTAAACATTAACTATTAAACCGCCTACTCGCTAAACTTAAAACTTTAAACAAACTTAAAATTTAAAAACTTAAACTTAAACAATTTAAACTTAAAACTTAAACTTAAACTTAACCTTAACTTAAACATAAACCTAAACTTAAACTTAAATAAACTTAAACTTAAACTTAACTTAAACTCGAACTTAGAATCAAAAAAACCTTAAACTTAAACTTTAACTTAAACTTTAAAATGTAAACTTAAACTTAAACTTAAATTTTAAACTTAAACTTAAAAAGAATTTAAAACTTAAAAAAATTTTTAAACTTAAACTTTAAACTTTAATTAGAACTTAAACTTAAACTTAAAAAAAAACTTATGACTTAAAAGCTTAAACTGTTAAACTTAAACTAACTAAACGTTAAACATAATTTAAAAAAACATTCATTAACTGGTTAATTCTTAAAACGAAAACAGCAAGAACTCATTAACCTAAACTTTAAACTTTTAAACTTAAACGGCCGCAATTCATCTTATACTAGCAAATCCAAAGCCATTAAACCATAAAAACTTAAACTCCTTTAAAACTTAAACTTAAACTTAAACTTAAACTTAAAAAACCCTAAATTTAAACTTAAATAAAAACGTTAAAACTTAAACTTAAAACTTAAAAACATTGAAAACTTAAACTTAAAACTTAAATAAATTTAAACTTAAACCTTAAACTTAAACTTACAACTTAAAATCTTAAAAACTTAAACTTAAAAAACTTAAGCTTAAAACTTAAACTTTAAAACCGTTAAACTTAAATCATTAAAATAAAAAACTTTAAAAAAAACTTAAAAAATTTTAAAAAACTTAAACTTAAATTTAAGAAAAAACTTAAAAAACTTAAAAAATAAAAAACTATAAATAATAAACTTTCAACAACTATAAAAACTTAACTTAAATCCTAAACTTAAATTTAAAAACAATTAACGTTACAACTCTTAAACTTACTTAAAAACCTGATTAAACTTAAAATTTAAACTTAAACTTACCTCTTAAACTTATTAAACTTAAACTTAACGTCCTATTAACATTAAACTTAACCTTTTAATAACTTTAAACGGTTACTTAAACTGTTTAAAATTTAAAAACACATAAGAAATTTAAACGTTACATTAAATTAAAATAAACCTAAAATTAACTCTTAAAACTCAAACCTTTTAAAAAACTTAAACTTAAACTTTTAAAAAACTTACGCTTAACTTAAATCTAAATACTCGACGAGATAAATTTCTCTTTTAAAATTAGGGGGTGTGTGTTAAACTTTTTAAAACCTTAAAATGGTTAAAACTTAAACCAGGTGGGCTAAAAACCAGATTAAACTAGTTAACTCGTACTAACTCTGTGTTTCTTTCAAAGTTTTACTAAATCCATTATATAATGATAATATAGATATTAATATTTATAATATTCAAACTTTTTCTTTTGTACCTTTATTTAAATTACGTAGGTATGTTTTCCTTTTTTGATTAACTGTTCAAGGTTTCACATAATGTAAGGAAATTTGTTCCTAATTTTTTAGAAGCATATCAATATTTAAAAATTCCAAAAAGCACAAAGAGAATAATTTGGTTGACCAACTTAATCTTTTTATTGATAAAAATAATATCAGCAGAGTAAAGAGTAATTTTGCAAACTTAAATCCTAACTTTAATCAAAGAAATCCAAATTTGTTTCATAAAAATCATAAATTAACTGAAATAATAACAAAGAAACTGCATGAATGAAACATGCAAGAGTATACAAACTCTTGGCTATACTGAGAAAGGAGTTTTACATTCCCACAGCATACTCAGTAGTCAAGAAAAATGTTCAAAGCTGTATAAAGTGTAAACTAATGTATGGTAAGTTATCAAAACAATTTTTAAAGATAAAATGCTAATATAAAAATATAATATAAAAATATAAATCATATATTAAATTAATATAAATCATTATTAAGAGATTATAGAAATAAAATCCCTTCCAACCCCTTCAGGAAAGATTTCTGCCGACCACATTGGACCATTAATGTAAAAAAACAAATTAATGAATATAGAAAAAAGTTTACATTTCTTGATTGTACAGAGCTGTAAATCTTATCTTTGAAAATATAATGGCTTTTATCTTTTTCAATTCCTGTGCTTGACTTGAATCCCACAACTTAGAGTCAGCACCAGCAGGTAGCACATGTAAGCTGCCAAACTTTATCAAAAACTTTCTTAATAATGTAGATGTTAAAAAATATTGACACTCCCATAGTATAAAAATTTTTGAGTTTTTCACCCCACCCTGAAGAGCCAGTTTTCTGGGAGCATTGGTTGAATCCTAATCAAGCAACTGAACGAAATATTATATGATAGTGCTATCAGTAAAAAGTATATTAGAGGCATGAATGAGTGTTTCTTTACTTTGTTAGTGAAGGAGGCCAAATATTGCTATAAATAAAAGGCCATTGCATGTTTAAGTAATATTATGAAATTTCTGAACTGGTATCCAAGTATCTAATTTTGTCAAAAACTCTGGAAATATGCGAAAGATATGAGTTCAGCCATGGTGATTTCATCCATTTCTGTACTGATAGTGCCGGACATTCAGATGATTTGATTGGCTCCTTAGTTGAACCTGATCAGATAGTTATATTTGAATTTTCAAAAATACAGAAAAGTTAAATCTATTTGAATGATTTGTATTATTGTGAATTTTTAAATAATTGTAGCATCCTTTGTCACTGCTAACAGACAAATATAAACAAAAATATGCATACATCACGGATTTGGAGGATATTTTTGCAATTAAAGGAAAATTTGCAAGCCAATTTTTACAGATGTGAACTGTAAAAGGAACTAAAACAAATAATTAGGAATTGCGTCTTTTAAACAATTTCAAACCTAACAAAAATTATAACCAAATACATCAGCTATAATATTACTATAAAAATTATTCAAAATCTGATGAAAACTCTTATCAGAAAACAAGTTTCACATAAATAATTAATAATAATCAATATATAATAATAATAATAATAATAATCAATATTCATCACCAATAATCATAATAATAATATATAATAATATAATAATAATAATACTAATAATAATTAATCAAAATAATAATAATTAATAAATATAATAATGATAATAATAATAATAATAATAATAATATAATAATAATAATATAATAAAATAATGAAATTAAATACAGTAATAAATAATAATAATAAAATAATAATAATGGGTTTCCGACTCTTTCACCCAAAGATTGCGAGAGCTTTGAGGGTAAAGTTAGAAAACCCATTGCCACATTTTCAGAAACAAGATCGAACTCAGAATAGAGGAATTCTATTGCCATCTTCAAATTATTAAGTGGTCAAAAATAGATTGAATATATTTAAATGAAATGTTTTAATTAAACAAAATCGAAAATGTCAAATTTCTAAACATTATTCAACAAAAGAGTTAAAATAATGAGATTTTACTTCCTATGTTGGAGTTTTATGATCATATCGTATTTTGTGTATTGGGTGCACCGTACCTTTCGAAGGGAAAATAATACCTACCATAAAGGTATTACATACTTAAACTCCTTCTTCGTTTTTGCAACATTGTATTTTTAGAATCACAAAACTTCATATTTCTCTTGAACTAAATTGTTGAAGGAAAAATGCCTTAATGCTCTTTTTCATGCTCTGTACGATGCACAGTGCACACAGACAAAATACCCGAAATTTTACATTGAATTGAAAGTAACAATAATTCATAATTATATTTTATACTAGTTTTAAAAATGATTTTAACATAAATAGTACAAATCGAATAATCGACCAATAACTATCATTCGGCCGATATATTGGCGTAAAAATAATAATAATATATTATATTTCGATCATTATTATCACTTTCATCATCATTACTAAGCCGAGGCATACAGTTGAGCAAAATTCGACTCGGAAACGCTCGAATTGAAAAAAATTACATTAACCAACAGATAACAGGAAATTTGAGTACCTAAAACGGCCTGCGCGCACGTGGATCAGCTGACAATTGTAAATAATACTCTTATACTTTATATTTATCTAATTTAAAATAATACATATCATTTAGTATACCTTATATAAACAGTTAACAAAATTAAAAAACTTTTGGCAAGCCATTTTCGACACATGTTTTGTAAAAAAGATTTGTTTGTAAACAAAGTATCCTTCGCAGCCCCCCCCGTTTATTAATTCCCGAATTCGGGATTTAACAACGGGCGCACTGACTGTACGTTTGGCTTTCATTCAAGTAACCTACATGAAGAACCTTACATTCTTTACTATTAAAATTCATTTGTCACTTAATCCTGCCACCCAAGAAGTTTCTCAAGATCATTTTTGAATCTTTATACATCCATTATTAATTCCTTACTGAGGTAGACACTTTGGTATCATCTGCAAACTAGTAAACCTTACATATTATAGTCCTAGGTCTAAATCAAATTTATATATATGAGGATAATTGTCGCCCCCAGCACTGAAACCGGGACACCACTTCTTCACTATATTCCCCATGATCGACATATTGCCATTTAGTTGAACATAACTGTTTCTATTCCACAACCCACTAATTCCAAACCATGTATCACTCACCTTACCACATTGCAAAACTTCATCAGTCTTTTGTGGGGGACTTTATCAAAGCTTGCTGATTCAAATATATAATATCACTAAATCTCTCAAGTTAATGAGCATTAATGATTCCATAATTCTAAAAGGTTTGTGCTAACATGACCTACTTTTCTTAAAACCAATGATGGGATCATACAATATTCTTGTATCTTCCAAATATTTCTCTGTACTAACCTTTGTGAGGTAACTTTTCCAAAACTTTTATAACCAGAGATGTTAAGCTAAGCTGCCTATAATTTGTCAAATCTCTGTCCTAAACTTCGCTGTTCATGCCGCTCACTGCATTGGACCACTTTCCAATGTTCTCTTCCCTTTCAGATTAAACATTTTAAACAAAAACTCTTTCCACAATGCAGTTTCTTATATCTTTTATTAACAACAACTCAATTGGCAGTTCTTTAAAGATTAAAGAAAAGGCATCTCCATGAACTTTAAGTCACAAATCGTTTAAAATATAAAGTGTCGACAGTAACGTCGACTATGTAGTCAAAGTCTTTCCAAATAACTAAGATGCCGAATGCTTCAACACATGGACATTTCTGTCGAACTATCTCTCCATCTCTCCAGAGAATTTAGCTGTCACGAGATCACTATGACCTCAATAGTCATTCTTTCAAAATATTTCAATTTTTTTCAATGCTTTTATAGATGAAGAACTTAAAATTTTGAACTTTATATATAAAAAACACTTAACCTACACTTAACATCAATAGGATTTCTTTGGCACTCCTAATTGCCTGAACTAATTGCCTGAAAATACCGTGCAAAAACAGAACCGATTTCATATGAGGTTTTACTTTTTTCAAGCAATTAGAATTAGATGATGGTATGATGGAGGCCGTGAATTTCGCAGATAACAGAAATAAATAAAAAATTGTGTATATTGCAAAAAATTGATACACTATGGTGATATGGAGTTAGCGGAGTTTTGAAGAAATTGAGTTTTAGAAGCGATTTATTGAACTGAAATATTCATCACTATCAACAAAAATGACGGCGTGGTAGGCCTACCACGCCTGTCATTTTTTTCTGTTTGCACATTTTCGTCAAAGAACGTATAAATTCACCGCAATCACGGGAAATAGCAATCTTTATAGAATTACGAAATACTTAACGATAGTTGGTAGCATTTTCTTGACAGTTTTTCGCTAAAGTTTAACAAAAACGAACGCAACATTCGAGCATTTCTTAGTTTTCTTATGCACAAATGCAAAACGAAAACGCCTATATTAAAATACAGTAGGTCAGATAGAGATCCGAAAATTAATGCGATATATATAGATATATAGTAGATATATATATATATATAAATTATACATATATATATATATATATATATATATAATATATTATATATATCATTACATATTATATATATATATTACATATATATATATATATATATATATATATATATATATATATATATATATATATATTATATATTTTATATATATATATATATAATATATATATATATATATAATATACTTGTATATATATATATTATATATATTATATATATACTTATTATAATATTAATATATAATAATTTATATTATATAATATATATATATATATAATATTATATTTATTTATATATTATATATATATATAATATATAATATATATTAATATATATATATATATATATATATATATACTATATATATATATTTAATATATTAATTATATTATATATATATATATATATTAGATATTATAATATATATATATATATATATATATAGTATATATATATATATACTATCATATAGATAAATATATATATATATATATAATAGTATAATATTATATAGTATTATATATTATAATATATTTATAATATATATATATATATATATATATATATAATATATTATAAGTATATATATAATGATAAATATTTATTATAATATTATAATATATATAGTATATATATATATATATTATATATATATATATATATATTAATATACTATATATATATATATATATATATATATATATAAATATATATATATAAGTATATATTTATATATTAAAAGCAAAAATTAAGAAAATGAAGAAATTTGAAACTTTAATTTCTAGAACGGTTAAAGCTCGTTTCTCAGTCATCGATTATTGAAGGAAAATTTTTAAATTCTTGATGATAGCAAGGGCTGAAAACCCCCTATCTATCAAAGCTTGCAATTTCGGGGAAATAGTGTAATAAGCTCAAAACCTTTCAACTACAAACACCACTCTGCAGCAATGCGGGACATAACCAGTGAATTATATTATATATATATATAATATATATAGTATATATAAATAATAATATATATATATATTATATATATATATATATATATATATATATAATATATATTATTATTATATATATATAATATATATATATATATATTATATTAATATATATATATCGAAATCAATTTAAAGATGCAAAATGTTGTCAGTATCGAGTTAAGGGTATCGGCAAAATTTTACTACGATACCGATACCGATACTACTTCTCAAAATTCCCGATACACCCGGATTAAAACCAGATACCTCAAAAAGTCGACCGATACACCGATACCGAATACGATACCATGTTTCGGTTCGCGTGCATCACTAATATATATATATATATATATATATATATATATATATATATATATATATATATATATTATATATATATAATATATATATATATTATAAATATAAATTATAAATACCTTGTTTACCTATAGTCGCTATAAAGAAAATAGAAAGAACACTCACCAATTAAATATCCAAGATCTGTTTGGAGAATGACCTTGATCACAAGTATGATAGTAATGAATTCCTGGTTGTTCAAAATAAGATATCCTTTAGTTATTAGTTACTCTGGTAAGTATTGATTGAAGCTTATACATTTATATATACAGTACTATACGATGAGGAGCCCAGTTCCCAAGAATTCTTGAGTGGCGGGCTCTTTTGCTTTTTGTTAGTTAGTTCAATAGTTCAATGAATCCTTAACGTGAAAACTCTAAACCGTAAATCCGTAAAAACCGTAAGCTTTGACAAACTCAATCCTAATCCGTTCCCTAGTTACACCCTTTACGTCTTAAATCCAAGAACAACCCTTTATTACATCTAGTAACCTGTATTCGCTATATTCAAAGCTTATACACTGAAATATAATCATCCAAAAATAAGAAAACACAAAAAATTCTAAATAAATAATAGATAAATAATAAACACTGCAGTCCTCTTCTTATTCCAACGTCCATCCTCCTTCCTCAAAGAAAAAACCGAAAAATTTTCTTCTTCCTCTTTATCTCCTCTTTCACTCCTAAGAAGCTGCCTTTTAACAAAATAAAGAAAAACAAAAGTCATTACTTAAGTATCCTTCTCTCCCTTCTCTTCTTCTCCCTAACACACTAACTCACAAAAATAACAACCCCTAAAAAAAACAAGCCCAACAACACCATAAAAAACAAAAAAACAAACAACAACAACCAACACACCTACTCACATAGTTACTCCTGTTCCGCTTCCTTTCTTTCAGTCTTCTTATTCATCGCTCAACCCTATTCTTCCTTCTTTTCACCTCCTCCACCAATCCTTCTCCTGTCCTTCTTCTCACCCACTTCCATCACTCACAACTAACTCTTCCGTCTTGATCACCTTCATTCCAACAATAGATCGACAGTTTCTCACATACTGTCCTTCCTTTACCACCATCATTCTCACACACATCCCAGGCTATCACATATATGTCACTATCCTGTTACTTTCCTCATTCCTCGTAGTCATAGACTGAGGAACAGTTGTAGAGCTCATCAATGTATATAATGTATAATATAATATATATAATATCATATATATATATATATCTTATATATATATATAATATATATATTTATTATATATTATATAATATTATTATAATATATATATATATATATATATATATATATATCATATATATATATATATATATATATATATATATTTCATTTACTTATCGTACACACATTTCAAGACCGGTGAGAAATGCAGTTGCTCAGTTTGTGTTTTGACGCTGGCAAAACTATTTTTTAACAAGATTATGTAGTTCATCAAAAGAAGCAAGACATTTTGAAAATTATTTGATAAATTCTCTTTCATTTTTCTCTAAACTTATGAACAAAAAATCCATTAAATTCCACCCTAACTCACCTCTACCCGCAAGCATTGGGTGAACCCATAATTATTCCTAATATGTTTCTTTTTGCGTGTGGTCAAGTACATCCCGACTAAACATTTGAGATTACGATTTCATTGCAGTGGAAGAATAGTGGGAAATATCTCTCTCAGATGGTGGACACTCAAACTTGTCGGTGAATTGGAATAGAATATTCACTTGCAATGCTGAAAGATCTTTATAATAATTTGCCAATTTACAAGTATGTAAATCACAAATAAATGATTCTGAAAATTTCTTTCATATCCCACACAGCTATAACTCAATAAGCTACTCACTGTAAAACCACAAAGTTCTTATTTTCTTTATTAATTACACCATTATGGAGACAGTGTCATCTCTTCTCCGAAGCTGTAATTGACAGTTTAAAAGATTAGTAGACAGATTTCAAAACACTATCTCCAAAAATGTTAGGGAAAAAAACTGGATTTGCATTACAAATTTGTAAAAATTCCAGATAAAGTAAAATATATATTGGGTCAAGGTAGAAGAGGGAAAATGCGAAAAATCATCAAGGCATTGAATATGATGTCGAAAAAAAAACATCTTATTCTTATGAGTTAGGAAAAATTAAACATTAAGCTTTAATAAAATTAAAACAAATATGAAATAAAATTAAAATAATACTAGCTATTATATGCTTTGGAAAATAAAAAGAATAACTTAAGTAAATTAATAGAAAAAGGTTGCATGTAATGTAAAGATGTAGATGCGAAAAAGCTAGCTATCTCAAACCCCTTGTGTACAGGTCCAAAATGTAAGGGCTGAATGAAGTCAAGCCAATTCAAGTTCTTGACAATACATCGTTAGCTTAAAACTAAGAGATAATTGCGAAGCTATTGTTTCGTATGATTAACTAAAATTATAATTCAATAATGAATAATAATAATAATATAATATAAAAAAGAAAAAAAATACTAATACTAAAACTGAAATTTTAATTTTAAATCCATAATTTGCGTAAGAAATTTCCAACTAATTCAGTATTTCTTATAAAATAATTATATAATATATACTATATATATATATATATTATGACTATAATATATATATTATATAAAATAATTATATATATATATAATATAATTATTAAATATATATATTGAGTATAATATATAATAAATATATATGTATAGAGATCTATTGTATATATATTTAACAATTTATATATTTTATTACTCTTATAATTTTATTCTTATTATAGATTTTTTGTATATGTTTATTTAGTATATAATATATATATATATATATAATATATATATAAATATATATTATATATATAATATATAATATATATTATATTATACTATATAATTCACCATATCCTGTAATGAGCTGAAAAGGTGTGAGTGCGGTGATTAATTCAATTTACAAAATCACCGCCATTCACGAAAAGAATAAAATAGTAGAAGGGGGTTTTCAGCCACCTTGCTACCTGGCAACAAAAATTTGAAAATTTACTTCATATGATTCGACGATAGACTTGGGAAACGTTCACCTCACTATATGATAATTAATTATTTTTTAAACTTTCTTCCTTTTATTTTATTTTGCATTAATATTTAAAAATTTTCAAAGAAATAAGTTAAAATTTTGTAGCTCCTCCAACTCTGATTCAATGAAATTAATTTAAAATATAAAAATCTTACACTTCAAATTTGCCGAATTGTATAAAAGATTTTACCTAGAATTAAGTATTAACGATACTTTAAGCAAAACACTATCTCCTTGATATATATATATATATTATATATATAATATATATATATAATACATTATAATTATAATATATATTATTAGTATATATATAGAATATATTATTATAGATATTATATATATATATAATAATATATCATTACATTATATATTAATATATATATAATATTATATAATTAATTAAAATTATTGCTTAACTAAAAAAAATTATCATGAAATATATAACATTTAACATGTTAAAGTAAAAATGTAGGACTTCATGTAATGACAATCAGAACATGTGTACTTTTTTTTAGTCAAACCCCAAAAGTGTCATCTTCACAAGAGATGTCTCTAATGATTCCATCAAGAAAGAACTTGAAGTAACAAAAATAATTAATTTTGATCATTGCTTAACTTGAAATGTTAAATGTTATATTATAATGAAAAAGGAAGAAAGAGCCTAGTAACTCTTAAATTATTATTAATATAAGATTTGATGAGCAGGTAACAAGATTCTATTTGCATCTTTATAAAAATATTGCAACAGGTCAATTTTGAATGTATTGACATCTCATCTAGAATAAAAAAGACGGTAGATAATATCTAGTTCCTAAAGAATAGACTTTTTTATAAGATGAAGCAATTATTATAATCGTATTAACATAGAAGAATAAATACTGCGCCTAATATATAATACAATCTGCAAGTTAAAAGACTGCCCAAATATGATCACCATAGGCGGATATCAATTAGTTTTTTACAAATCAAGTCACTTACAATAAACAAGCTCAAAAGAACCTTCTCCTTTAAAATTTGACATAGTTGTAAGAACTGGTGAGAATTTAGAGTCAAAAAATTCATTTGCACATGTTCTCAATCGAGATTACTTTAAAAAAATAATGAACAGAAAAAAATGAATTGGATAATTAAAAAAAATGGTTTAAGCAAGAATAATTTGTAAATTAAATTTTTCCACAATTCCTTATGGCACTGAAGAGCTATGAGATAATTAGTAATGCTTGTTTTATCTATCGACTTATATAATGTTTTTCTACTAATTTAATTCAGTTTCTAGGTGCGAATGTATATTGCACACTTCTCTCCCATCTGGGTAATGGAGGGAGTATATATCTTACTATATATTTATATAATATACTATTATATATATATATATATAAATCATATATATAAGTATATATTTATATTATTAGATATATATATATAATATATATATATAGTAGTATATATCGTTATAATATATTATGAATATACTATAATATATACCTTATATAATATATATATTATATTATATAATAATAATAATTATATATAAATAATTATATACTATATATATATATATATATATATAATATATCATATATATTATATATAATATATTATATAGATATAGGATATTATAGATGATAAGGGGCTTTTTTTTAATTGCATTCAATATTCTTTTCAGAGAGAGAGCAGAGAAGAGACGAGAGAGAAGAGAGAGAGAGAAGAGAGAGAGAGAGAAGAGAGAGGAGAGAGAGAGAGAGAGAATTTTAAAATATATTTTTCAATTAACAGTCATCGATCTCGAATCCGAATTTGCCCATCACTAATATATATATCTATCCGATATATATATTTATATAATAATATTAATATATATATATATTATATATATATATAATATACATATATATATATATATATATATTTATAATTATATATATATACACGATAATATATAATAAATATATATTATAATATATAATATATATATATATATATAATATAAATACTATATATAGTATATATATATATATATAATATATCATTTATACTGATATATATATATATATATATTATATATAATATATATATATATATATATAGTAGTATATATAATATATATATATATACCACCCTCACTATATATATATGTATTATATTATATATATATAAATATATATATATAAATATATTATATATATATATTTATTATATATATATAATATACTATTATATAGGCCTATAATATATATAATTATATATATATATATATATATATATAACTATATATATAATTAATATATATATACTATATATATAAGTAATATATTATATATAATATATTTATATATAAATATATATATATACTAAAGTTGTTATAGGTAGATATGTATGAAGATGAAAATGGTAATGATAGATTTGTAGTGTGTGATGGAAGTATTGTGTGGATGCTTAAAATGGGGTAGGATGGCATTATCGAATCATTAAGTTGTTTTATGTAAGATTTAAGTTAGTGGAGGCTTGGATGTGATAAGAAAGGAGGAAGAATTAAGAGTGCAAAGTTAAGTGAACAAGAGGATAATTATTTAAGAGTGCTTGCAAAAATCAGTTGCATGTGAGCAAGGTGAAACTGAACAAATTTGGACGCAAGTTAAGGAAGTCTTTGTTAGTAATGCAAGAGAAGTATGTGAATGCGCTAAAGAGGAAGTAAGACTGTTAACAGTGAGTAGTGGAATTAAGACGGTGATGCAAGCGGTTAAAAGTAAAAGCCTGGTAAAGATTGGGTTTCCTTCGTCTCTTTGCTTACTTATGTCTAGCTTTCTTTCAAATCGCTCAATTACGGCTGTTGTTGATGGGCAGCTTCTTTTTCTGTTCATAGTTGGTGTCCTCAGGTTCGGTATTATCTCCTACTTTAATTCCTTCTTCATTAATGATCTTCTCACCTGCACAGTTAACTCTAACCACTCATATGCTGATGACTCGACCCTACATTTCTTAACTATTCAATTTTAGCTTCTCTTTTACTCTTAAGAATGCCTCGCGTATAATCTTTCGTTCTATCTCTTGATCGGAATGTAATTTCATTGATTTGGGTGTCGTCTCAAACTTACTGAAATTTCAATCTTTAAAAACCAACCTTTACAAAATCTCCTTCCAAACACTTTGAAACTTTCCCCAATATCTCTTTCGACGGTTCTTCGTCTCTCCTGTTGACAACATAAACATCCTTGGCCTTTAAACATAAACCAAAAAATGTTCTGGTCGGAAACCTCACATCACAACGTTTGCTAGGGCGGCCTCAAAGAACTGGAGAGTTCGTTTAGACTGCGAAACCTTTTTCCTTTCTCAGCTTACTCTAGCTTAACAAGAGTCTTATATCCGCCCCTTTTATGGAGTACTGCTCTCATATCTGGGGGGGGGGGCTACTGATTTCACTGGCTTTGAGTAGGGATCTAGTCAAAGCCAAAATACTTATAACTCGTTCAATGTACTTTCTAGTCACTTGCTTCCTCTATCTTTGCGGCGCGATGTTGTGCTTTATTTTTTCATATAGATACCGTACCGACAAGTGCTCGAGTAACTTTCATCGCTACCCCATCTTTACGTGCCCTTCATAGCACAAGTTGCTGTGTCGGCACATGAGAATTGTGTTGATATAAGAAACTCCAGACTAGTTCGCTGAGGCGGTGTTCCTTCTTTCCTGCCACCTCTGTTCGTTGGAATTCTTCCATCTTCTGTGTTCCTACTCAATTTAATCTCCCTCACTTAAAAGCGCGTCTATGCTCATCTGCGTAATTTGCGATAGATGAATTTTGACCCGGCGTTCAATATCTGCTCTGAATAGGGTTTGCCCGGTGAGCTGCCAGGTGACAAAATCGTAAAAAAAAAAAAATATAAAGTTCTTAATAAGGAATTCATTTAAGCTAGCTGAACCACAATAATGGTATCTCGACGCTGTCCCATTTGAATGCATTAAAAATAGCATAACCTGAGAACTTGCTCACTGCAAAAAGGTGGGAAAAAAAAGATCACAAAAGTGAGAAGCGCCTTATCAGTAACCCTGGCAACAGCACGAATAGTTGACGATGATGAGCAACCTTTCAACGAAAACAACATACAGAAGACATCGCAAGAGGATTTGATATGTTTGACTTTGTATAAGTTCATGTTGAAATGCGCATTGACACTGCTCATTCACCTTCAAAAGAATTACACCAAGAACCCCATCGAAAAAAACTGAAGAGACCGTCATCAAGGAAGGAGCATAGATAATTCAAATTTGCAATCTGTGAAAAGAGGAGATGAGCTCTTACGAAAACATGGAGATGCTGCTTACAGAAGGGAACCTTTCATGTGTGGCATGAAACATGGGGCCAAGGTTCCATTTATTATCAGTTCTGGCAAGCAAATAATTATCAGCCTCTCCCTCATCAGTCGAGAGTTTATTTTATGTAGTGGAATGTAAACACCCCAATAAAGGAACAGGCTCTCGCCAAGATACTTGTGAAAGCTTAATGTTTTGCATCACAATTTGTGAATTTTGAATTTGAGTACTGAATGATATCTATCTTATCTTAAAGGAGTATTATTATTATTATGTCATGTTTGAGTATATTGTAGCTAGTTAAAGTCTTACGCGACTAATTGGGACGGTCTCTTCTTCATTATTTTTATTCTAATATTATAGCTAGTTAAGAAATCTTCTTGTAAAATTGTAAATTCAATTCCGAAATCCATCTCAATCAACTTAAACCTCGTAGCTAAGCTTTTTCAAGATACTTACTGGAAATGGAAATGGAATATTTCTTGAATAAAACACAAAGATAAAAAAGTTATTAAATATTAGTATTTGCATTTAATATTCCTTAAAGATACTATTATTTAATTTATAAAATAATATACTTGGGCACAACAAATTTAAAATAAATGACTTAAGTATTGCTGTTACAGGAATGAAATCGCAGAGTTGCCTGCAGTAACAACAAATGTTCTATCTTATTTCTGTGTATTTATTATATTAATTAAAGGATCGGTATCCTTCATCTACCTTTTTCTCCAAAGACTGGGGGGTTAAGGTTGCGTGCAATGCATGAACAGAAAAGATCCAGTAAAAGATATAAAAGATGGTTAGAAAAGAAAGCTACCTTACCGCCACCTCATATACCTATTAGTGAACTCGTCGCAGTCAAAAAAATCCACCCTAGTTCTTCACGGGACCGCGACGGACCCTCACGATGGCATATCGTCAGTGTAGGATTTGTCCCTTGCCCAGGGCACAACCATACCCCCTCACAACCCCGCATTCATCCTTCTATGCACCTTTCTTCTTGCCTCTCCCAACTCACATTTCTCTCCTTCAGACATTCGCTTTACTGACTCAAATCAAATTTCTGTCTCCAGTCTGTCAAATCCAATACACTCACCCATCTTACATCCGCTTAACCAACCGACTGTCATTTCATCCTTCACATGAACAAACCATCTCAACCTACCAACTTACTTCATTTATTCTCTCATTTACCCGTTTTCTTCACACCACATAAACTCTCTAATAACGTTCATTCCTCATTTTATAAGTTCTTTTCACTAACACGCCCCTAAGGATTGTCATCTGAAAACACATTGAAATCTAGATCATATACCTCTATATTTCCAAGGCCATAAGTCCTCACTAACTATACATAAACCACAGGTAACACTACCCTATGTACGAGTCCTAGCGCAGCTCAGAGATTTAGTCCTTTACATTCACCACGATTTAAATTGACACCAGCACCTTCTGCCATTTCAAACTTTCCGACTCATTAATACAGCCTTCAACTTCTCACGTTCATTTACAACATAATCCTAACAATTTAAACTTGACACATTGTTCCAGCTGCTCACCGATCTAACATAACTTCACACTGAGGACTGTCTCACTCACAACCAACCGACTCTTATCTTCGTTTTACTTTAAAACCCCTTTTTTATACACAACCATGCCAAAATCTCTCTTACCATCCTCGTCAAACTCTCTTCGACTTCAACGCAAAACCAAATCATCCGCACAAATAGTAGGCACACCCCACTCACTCCATTCTGCTATGTCTACCTTTTCCTTCACCACCCACTCTGAACTCTTTCATAACCCATCCAATATACAAAGTTGAATAACCAATGGGGACAACACATTTCCTGCCTCATTCCCCTATTATATTAACCATCACTGCTTTTGACACCATTTATTTCTTACACACGCTTCACATATTCGCTATGCAAAACTATTTGATTTCCATTTAAGAAGCTACCCACCAAAATCACCATATATTACTGTACAACCTGCCATTACGACTCACTTTATTCAATCCTATCATTACGCACTAGTGTCATAAATCATAGAAACCTAAATATCAATTTTGTATTGCTTCTTCTCCGATCATCGCCCACAAATACTATTCCTTCTTGCCCATGACAAACCCCACACGTTATCGTTACTATATCACCTCTTCTATTACTGGTTCAATATCAGCATTTCGAAGTGAATCTCTATATTCCACACTCTCGCGCACATCCATTTCATCAGTGACAAAAGCACTATCCCTATTTATTATTTAAACAGATTCCCTGGTATTCTATCCTTTCGTGCATCCCTCCAGAGATGCTCCTATTATCCCTGGTACAGTCCCACTCATTTCCTTCCCAAAGACTGTTCATTGACCTCTGTTTTCCCCTCGTATGCACCTCTTAGTATTTCTTTATTCCCTCCTTATATTTTTCCAACATCATTTCTTTTGAGACCTAATTATTTGCTTTTAGACATTCAACCAAGCCTCTTTTTACTTTTAACAGCTTGCATCCCTCTTCAATTCCCCATTCACTGGTTGATTCTTACTTCTTACTTTAGCGACATCCACATATTTCTCTCTGGTCAATCTAACAAAAAGCTTCGCTAATTTGTGCCACAGATTTGTTCAGAAACAAACTTTCATCGTTCCATTCAACATCATTTATAAGCAACGCCGCTCTTAAATACTATTTCACTAGTTACCTTGCACTTAAATTCTCAACTGTCCCGCCTATTCTTCTCATATTCTTTCGCTACCTCTTTCTCATCCATCCAATCCCACATAACTTATTAAATCTTACATAAACAACATAATGATCCGGATCTTAATCCCATCCCCAAACCTGACATATGATTAACCATTCAATGACATACTCAAATATCTCCTCTTCAAACACAAAAGTCAAATCATACTTTTCACTTGGATACCATCTCTACTTACACCAACTTAGCTTGTACTTAAGAAACTACCTTGTGTTTGAAAGAAGAGTATACGTACACACATACCCTTTCACCATAGAAATCATATCCACCTACTTTACCATACTATTTTTCTTTGTTCACCCAAAACTTTACCTTTACGACGCATCCCTTTCTGATCACATATCCAATCCATTGTAGATCGCCAACACGCAATCAATCTGAAGCTTCTAGCAACTCCTTCCCAGAAAGCCGCTTTCCTCACATCACTCAGTTGGAAATATTTACAACACCACATTCCTTGCCCTTTTTACACTTAAATATTAACATTAGAATTTAGCACTCACATAAACAAACCACCATAGCTCTGTCCATTTGTCGTTCATAAAAATGCTCAACTCCTTGCTCTCCTCCTCATTGCTCTCCACTCCAGCACAACATACACATTTCAAACCACACCACTTCACTTTCGCCTATTTCTTCATCTTTATTTCACTCAGCAAAAACTTAGCCTAAGCCCACCTTTCTAATACATCATCACCTCTCTCTCCTCTTCTCTTCGAAAATTTATTCCTTTGACATTCCATGTATCCATACGAATAAAACGCCAAATTTCGGTGGAAAAAATACATTGTCGCTCACGCGTATCACAACGAAAGTGATGCCGAGGCCTGCCAATAGCATACTATAGCAAGAGATAAGTAGGTAGCGCGTAGCTAACCCAACTACTACTTCCCTATAGTCGCCCTTCTAAGGACACGAGACATAAGCTGTTCTGCAATTTCCTTTCCCTCGAAACATTGGGATATAAGGTAATGTCTGTAAGTGTTGTCTGAAGAGTAGAATATATATGAGACCAGAAGAGAAAGGCGATACATTGGCATGGAATATCATGATTACCCTACACACCTAAAGTCCAATGGAGGGTACTTCCGTCGCTTCGAGTGCGCTACTCTATCTCTCTTCTCTGTACTTATATATATATTATAGTATATATATATATAATATGATATTTAATATATATATATATATATATATATATATGATTATAAATATATATATAATATATATATTATAATATTATATATATATATATATATATATATATTAATATACAGTTGGAGTTTTATCTACCCGGGGGCAAGAATTAAAACTCTGCAACACGTTAGGTGCTGCTGGTTTGTGATAGCCGACCTTAAAGTTCGATTTCCTGTCGGTCCCCCCGATGTTACCTCGCATAGAGAATAAAGCAGTTTAAAAGGTAGTATATATATTTCCCCGCGTGGTCCGCTATGTGGGATATGATAAGTAAAAGCTTGTTTCGGTCAAATTTTGTATTTTTCAGAAGATTCAAAAATATATAACACATCCCAAATTGACCTAGGGGTAAATAAAAAAAGAATTAGAATATAGATTTACATCAATAAGAGTATACCTCCAATAAAAAAATTAGAAATTAAAAAATTAACAAGGTTACAAAAATTTTTATAATATATCTTTAAATGAAAAGTTAAATTTGCTTCAAATAAAAAAATAAAATTCGATTTAACATAAAAATAAAATTTCCGAGTAAGCTACCTATTAACATTGTATATACTTCTTAAAAGTTCTCTAATTAAAATAAAATAAGAGTTCTTCAAACCATCCTTAAATAAATGAAATTAGCTGAATATCATTAAATGTACAGACATTCCCATATATGAAGATTTTTAAAAAAATTCAGATGTGCTCTTCTTGATAAACAATCTAGAAGTCTTACCCAAAAAGATTTAAACAACATGAACTCCTGATGGTTTAAAAAAATATTACCAATAAAAAGTTTTACAAAACTTTTATTTTAGTTATATCCTTGAAATTTAAACAACATATTAGAATTTAAGGCAACGAATTTAAAAATTCTGAGTTTTAATTTAATCAAGCTGCAACTACCCAAAAACTTTGTTACATCATCCAACTTAAAATATACTGAGCAATATAAGTAAAAGTTAAAATAAGAGTCAAAAATTAAGTTTATTAAAAAAAATTTACTACTGAAATAACCCGTTTTAAAAATAATTTTACCTGAGACGAAACTACCCGACAACACTTTTGTTTAAAATATGTACTTTTACATAAGTGCTTGAAAACCTTATTAAAGAAAATTTAACCAACCGTTTACAAATAAAAACAAAATTCCAAAACTCACTAAATAATTGATACTTAATTGTTTGCGCTTAATCACGAAGAATATCTTATGTAAAGAAAAATTTAATCCATAATTACTAAATACAAGAACAAATATATATTTTAGCTTTATAAAATGCTGCCTATAAACTCTTTATATTTAATTTACCTAACATAGCGTTTGTTTGAGAAGGCATTTTGGAACATTTTCCAAGCTTTATAAACCTAATAGTGGGAGAGAGAGAAGTAGGGGAGAGAGTTAGAGCGAGAGAGAGGGAGAGAATGAGTGAGAGGATCGAAAGAAGGAGAATGAGAGCAAATGAGAGAGTGCAGAATAGAGCATCGGCTATAAGATAGAGTGAGAGAGATACAGAGATGGAAGTATGAGTTGAGGAAAGAGTTAGGAAAAACATATTAGTGATTACGAGAGAACACATTTTGAGTGAGTGAGTGAGTGGAAAGCGGATGAATGAGTGGGAAAAAAGAATAAATCCCTAAATCCTGACTTTTAGGTTCTAAATGGTAGCTTAATACCTAATATTAATAATTAATAATATTAATTTCACAATTATAAGTTCGATCTCAAACTAGTTACAAAATATCTTTTATTGATCTAAAATCTACCTTGAGTTTACATCGGTATAAGATGGCGCATAATATAAATTATAATAATGATTTTAATAAGATACCGATGATGATACTAATTCATATTGAACGAGATTGTAAGTTTAACCAGTTTTCCTGATATATTTTTCCAATTTACAAATCTGAATAGTACCAACCGCACGTACCAACAATTAAAATAAAATCACAAATTAATAATAAGGACTACAAGTCATTATCTAATTTGCAATAGTATATAATAATTAAATAAAATTACAATGATGAACTTAACAGTATAAAAATGCTTGTACAAATTTTAGACGCAGGATTTATACAGTAGTATTCACAGCCACCACAACTCTAAGAAATACGGTACTATTTATGCCGCATAAAAGGGGTTTCAATATTTTTCAAATCAGGCGAGCTTAAATTCAGCATAAAGACCTATTTGTTATCTTCATGATTTCAAGAAAGGCAAACTAAATTTTATTGAAAAGAAAGATGTTGATTCATACTACTACAAACAAAAAAATTTATATATAGAAATGTATGATACAATGTTAAAGTCTACTCGGCTAGCTGATTATTAAATGTTACATATTTAGTTTCAAATCACTATTAATAAATGAAAACAAATTATAAAGGTTTAGAACTTATGATACAGTATGGTTGAAATGTGTAAAAGTCTACTCGGCTAGCTTACAATCTATCTTGAAGCTAGAAAAGTACCGTATTTTGAATTGTGTTAAATAGGCTTTATTAGTAGTTTCCAAAATTATAAAATTCCCGATGAAATGAAGTTATGTAGCCGATTTAAGTAGTTACAGTGAATTGTGATATTCGAAGAAAAATCAATAGTCAAAAAACAATACGGTAGTTCCTTTTTCTTTATAAGCGGACTGGGAAAAGTATTAACGTTTAAAGGAGGTCCAAAAAATAAAAATGACGTTGTCTATTTTTCAAGTGACAACGAAGCTAAAGTTAGTTTTAAGATTATGAGTGTATTAGTAATTTTAATAATTTATTAAAAAAATAAAATAATAATTAATAATAACTCCTCGTGGCGTAGGAGGTTGACTCGACGATAATATCCATATTCACGATTATCAGTTTTGCCGAATAGTATACCCAATTGGTTTTGATCATAGATCTGCTGTATTTTATTTTGGCATAAGGCCTATTTGAGATAATACAGCGTGTTTGGCTTTCGGGGGCCTATTTAAAAAAAATGTTTAAAAAATTTTTATAACGATAAAATTAAAAAATTTAATATTAATAATGGTATAATGATAAGAATCATTGGTTGAAATTAACTAAAACAAATACGCTAGATAAAGTAGGTCCTCGTGGTTTTGGTCCGGGCCTAGTGCAAGTTAAGACGAAGGTTAAATGTTTAAGATTCGTCCTACCTAAGGAATGTACAGTGTTGCCGTAATAAACAAAGAAATAATAAGCTGCAAATTACTTAAACAGAAAGTAGGCTTTCATAAAAGTAATATGACATTGTTTTTCGGTATCAGCGCCTATTTTCACTAATGTAAAAAGAGGCAAGAAGTTTGTATAAAAATTATCTGTTATTCTAATAATGAAATATTTATATATAAAAATATAAATAATAAATCTACTAAAATAAATAAATTGAAAAATGGCTATATCAATAAATAAAAATATTAAACGTTATTTGAGCTTTGCCAAAGGGCTGCTTAAAAAAATAGACTCCTAGAGTTTTTTTTTAATTTTATAAAAGAATAACAGATTTTTTCAAAATCTGTAATAATGAAACATAGGGAAATAATATTAAAATCATGTGTGTGGTTATTATACAAAATAGGCTAAAAGTAAAATCCATGAGACGGCGTAGTTTCAAAACAACAGTCTAGGATTAACGAAAAATTTGAAAATCGCGGATTATAACAGGCGATCTGATAACATAGCTCATATTGATTCTAGCTTAGAATGTCTGCATTGCGTAGCTAGCTTCCCAAGTATTACGTTTATATATAAAAGAGATTATTCACTTAATTTTTTTATTAAAAATTCATGCTCCCAAAGTACTTTAATAAAAACACTAGTTATAAAAATTTTATTAAACAGTAAAAATCATTAACCACATCAAGATGTCCAGGAAACACTTCTTACACATGTAATTTTGTATATTAATAGCCACCTCTTTAAAAATGAAGAAACCAAGCGCACGGGAATTAGGTGTAAACTGATGTTGCCATTTGGCGAGTTTAAGAATTTGGTGAAAAAAAATGGAGAAGATAAATTGATGCAGGATTTTTTGTAAAAATTTAAAAAAAAAAAAAAAAAACTAAAACAGATTTATTATTGATAATTTTTATTTGATCTATACTTGGCATTAAAAAATGCAGAGTATAATAATATAAATATATATATATTATATAGTATTATATATAATATATATATAATATATATAGATATTTATTTATATATACTATATACTATATATATATATATATATATATGTATAGACAGGTGGATTTTGGGGTGCGGAGAAAATGAGAATTGTAGGAGGTGATTGATTTCTGTTGAAGAGAGAGTATGTTGTAAGTAATTACTTCTTTAAACACAAGATATCCATAAAGTATACTAAGTTGGTGTAGGTAGAGGATTGGTTCGAGATGAAAAGTATGATGATTTGCGTGGTGAAGAAGATGTTCAGTATGTGTGGATGTTTAATCAGTGAAGGGTTAGGAATGGATTATCGGATCGATTATATTGTGTCATGTAAATTAAGTTAGGTGGGGGCTATGGATGCGAGAGAAAGGTGATACGAACAGGAAGTAGTAAAATTAAGAGTGAGAAATGTTAATGAAAAGGCAATAAGGATAAGTATGAAAGAGCGCTCGCTAGTAAATCGGTTGAATTGAACGAGTTGATACTGCAACAAATCTGGGGGCCAAATGAAGGAACAATGTTAACTGAGTTGTTAGTGCAAAGGAAGGTGTGGATGGTTAAGTAGAAAAGTAAAGATGTTAAAAAACAGCGAAATGGCTGGAAGAAGAGGCGATGAAAGCAGGTTAAAGGTTAAAAAAGAAGCGTGGATTTTGAATGTACTAAACAATATGATTAAGTTCAAAAGAACTGCTTTTGCCTTGGAATTATCATAAGAGAAAAAGATAATACTAAAAGGGCATACAGTGAGAAAACAGACGTGTAAATGAACAGTTTGGAAGGAGTGTAAATGAGGACATACAAGGGAATAGGGAAGCTCTTTGGAAGGAAGCGCGAAAGTTTTAAGAATGAGAATAAGGCGGAATCTGCTTAGAATAATGAATAGGGATGGTGCTTATTGTAACTGTATGAAAATGATGTGAGGAGTGGAGTGTGGAAGAAACACTTCGAAAATCTGCGACATATTAACAGTAATGATGAGTGTTAGTGAATGTGTGTGTTCTTGATGGCTCAAGAAGGATAGGATTTTGGAAAGTTTAATTAGTAAGGAGGAGGTAATGGTAGAGTGAGAAGGTGAAAAGAATGGTAAATCTGCAGGTATAGATGAGATTACTAGTGAAATGATCAAAGACCTGTGGAGAAATGAATTGATTGGATTTGGAAGTTGTGTAATAAAGCGTTTATTGGAGAGCGTATAGCTCAAGGATTGGATAGAGCGTCTAAATAGTACCTTATATCAAGGTAAGGGAGAAAAGGGGGAACTGTAGAATTATAGGGGAATTTAGTTTATATGAGTTTGTAAGGGAAGGATATAGCTCGGTCATTTTCGAAAGAGTGCCGTCGAGTGATGACAGTAGAAATCATCCAGGACTGGTTGGTGAAGGAACAAGGTGCGTTAGCGAGTGGGATAGAGATGTGTGGATCAAATCGTTTACATTGAAAAAATGATAGAGAAAATGAGGGAAAAGAAGAATAAATTATATTTAGGTTTGTTATGGATTTACAACGCGTATGATAGACTTTAATAGGGAAGCTTTATGCACGGTATACTGATATTATGTGTTGTGGTTTAGGCCTTACTGAATGGAATACAAAAGTATGATGACGATAGTGAAGCGTGTGTAAGAAGTAAATCGTGTCATGGTGATTGTTTAGGGTTACTAGCGATGAGACAGGCTTGTGTTTATGTCTCCTTGTATTCAATGTGTATATGGATGGGTTATAGAAAGAATTCGAGGTGGGGATGCCAGGAAATGGTTTAGTAATGAGTGCGAGAATGCGAGAGGAGTGAGGGTGCGCCTACCTATTATATGCGGGAAATTTGTTTTGTGTGGCGAATCGAAGAGAGTTTGAGAGGTTGTAGAGATGCAGGGTATGTTAAAAGGAGGTTGTTTGAAAGTAAACGTAGAGAGTAAGGTTATGGTTGGAGTGAGGACAGTCCTCAGTGTGAAATTTATGTTAGCTGATGAGCAGCTGGAAGCAGTGTCTGAGTTTAAATATTCTGAGGGTATGTGTTGGTGAGAAGGGAACGATGAGTGCAGAGTTTAGTAGGAAAGTTGAGAATGGCAGGAAGGTTGCTGGTACACGCAATTAAATCTTGGTGAATGTAAAGGACTAAGTCTTGAGTTGGCCCATAGAGTCTTACATGAGGGTTATGTTGTTACCTGTGTTATTGATAGTAGTGAGACTATGCTGGAATAAGAAGTATAGAATCTAAAAGTCACATGTTTCAAGATGGAAATCTTAGAGGGCATGCTAGGTGTGAAAAAGAATTAATAAAATGAGGAATGAACGTATTAGAAAGTCATTGTGTTGGTGTTGATGAAGAAAGGGTAAATGAGAGAATAAATGAAAGTATGTTGAGATGTTTGTCTTGTGGAAAGGGTATGAATGATAGTGGTGTGTTTAAGCGGGATGTATAGTGGAGAGTGTGTTGGAAGCGACGGCTGTAGACGAAGAGAAAGTATTGAGTCGAGTGAACGAATAGTCTTGAAGGTTAAAATGTGAGTTTGCACAGAGCGAGAACTAAAGGTGCATGATAGGAGAGAATCAGGAGGCTATACCA
>JABUQX010064762.1:32500-45000 GCA_015478945.1 Trachelipus rathkii
GTCCAAACCTTTCTAATTCATTATTACGATTTAGTAGGTTTGAAACGTCATCATTCTTCTCCTTTCTAGAAGGGGGGGGGGAAATTTGATTTGGGGGGGGGGGACTGGGGTTTTTTTTCCAAAAAAAAAAAAACCTTTTTCTAATTCATTATAGCGATTTAGAAAATGTTTGAACGTCATCATTCTTCACCTTTTCTAGAGAGGAATGATGACGTCCAAACCTTTTGCTAATTCATTTATACGATTAGAAAAGGATTTTGAACGTCATCATTTCTTCTCCTTTCTAGAGAGGATGAATGACGTCCAAACCTTTTCTAAATTCTTTTAGTACGATTTAGAAAATGTTTGAACGTTCATCTTCTTCACCTTTTAGGAGAATGATGACGTCCAAACCTTTTCTAATCATATGCATTTAGAAAAGTTTGAACGTCATCATTTCTTCTCCTTTCTGAGAGAATGATGACGTCCAAACCTTTTCTAATCATTATGCGAATTTAGAAAGGTTTTAGAACTATCATCCTCTCTTAATCTGGACAATGATAGTTAAATATAGAGATGAAAAACAGATTTTATGGCCTTGAATTCATCAGGCAAACTAAACTAAAATGTCTCTCCCCCTACTTATATTTTATAAAAAACTGAGATTGAACCTAGTTTTTTTTTTGGGGATATAGCCAAATGGTGGACAGGAAAATGGACGACGGAAAAAGGGGTCGACACACAGCAAAGAAATTTCGTACAGTCCGCGCAAGCGTGTAGGTAGTTAGGTTAGGTTAGGTTAAGGTTAGGTTAGGTTTAGGTTAGGTTAGGTTAGGTGTAGGTTAGGTTAGGTTAGGTTAGGTTAGGTTATGTTAGTGTTAGGTTAGGTTTAGGGTTGGTTGGGCTGGGTTGGGTTGGGTTACGTTAATGTTAAGTTAAAGTTTAAGTTAAGTTAAGTTAAGTTAAGTTAAGTTTAAGTTAAGTTAAGTTAAGTTAAGGTAGTTAAGTTAAGTTAAGTTGTTATGTTATGTTATGTTATGTTTTGTTATGTTATGTTATGTTATTTTATGTTATTGTTATGTTATGTTGTTATGTTATGTTAGTTATGTATGTTATGTTATGTTATGTTATGTTATGTATGTTATGTATGTTTGTTAGGTTAGGTTAGGTTTAGGTTTAGGTTAGGTTAGTTAATTTTAAAGCTTGTTGGATTCGTTTGAGAAACTCTAAATAACCAGATTTTTTTTTTTTTTTTACAAATATAGACTATTTTCCTGTCGGCCATTGGATATAGTTCGCTTTATTTATGCAATTGAAAACACATATATTGAAGGCCTATATTTCGTAATGCAATACGAGTTTCTGGATTCCTAGAGTGGGATTCATTCATTCTTCCATAAACGATAACTTAATGACAAGAAATATGAAAAAAAGTTATTTCAGAAATTTATGAAGATTTCTCGTCAAATCATATTTGAAAATTTTTGATTCATAAGAACCTCACACCTTTAGAAAGATAACTGAAATATTTCAATTGTTTGTTATCAGGCTAGGGTCAATTGGTCTCTGCCTTATTTAAAAAGAAAACAAATGATATTTTTTTCTCTTTATTTCGGATCACAATATGCCATAATTAAGATATATATATATATGTAAAACATTTTTAGCTTGCGAGTTGTGCTGAAACTCCCTCTTGTCACTTGTCCCCTTTATCTTTCGTCACTTGGCTTGTTTTGTTTATGATGTTAAATTTTGAGTCAGCCCCTTTATTAGATCCACAAAGCAGTTAAACAAATTTTTTCATTCCTTTCGACTGAGAAAGCTAATGTTATTTTTAAATTAGTTCGACTCCCAGTCCTATCCAATTGAACGTTAAATAGATGATAAGTTATCAAATTTTGTACAAGATTAAAGGCTAGTACTCTTGTGAATCTTATGGTGATGTAAATTTCTTATAGACTGAACTAGAACTTGTTCTTTTGTTTCTCCAAATTTGTGTTCTAAAAACTAATATGACGGACTTATCTCCAACTAAATATATACCATACAATTTGTCGGGGAACTTCACAAGTATTTGGAGGTTTATTTTTTGGATAATTGCCATTTTTAATACAGTAATCATAGCACGACCTTTGCAAACCTCTAATTCCTTTTACTCCTCAATGAAGTAATTAAATCTGCGCTTAGTAAAAGAAAAATATACAGATGATCCGTAATTTTAGTCTGGGATGAAGTAAACAATATTTTTTAAAACTCTATTAAATTTGCTGTTTTTATTTTCAGTAGCATATCATTATTAAATGAGAACATAGCAAGAGTTGAGGGCATTTCTGAAATAAGAAAAGTTTTAGTGACAATTTATGGCTGGAATGAATCACAACTGCTCATATTTCCTATATCTCATCACAATATCCCGAATGACCCTCCTATTACACAATCCGAAATATTTTAAAATAAATTTATCCCCTTCCGTAAAGCTTGGATAAATCTAATATTTTTTAATGTTTAATGAGAATACCAAAACTAATCTTCCTAATGGATATAATGCTCTTTTATTTTATAAAGATATTCATTCATTTACATCAATTTCAAATTTGCCAAAAACTAGTTACGCTAAAATTCGAAGAAATTTTTTTTCTCAACCAAACTTTGAAACGCTGTTGCTCAATGAAGAATACTTCCAGACTCGTAAATCATTGTAAGCGCCATCTGCAGACATTCTTATAGAGACATCCCTTCACCACCTGAATGGGGTATTCCCATGCTGCTCATATTACTCCACTTCCCGTAATATATATAATATATATATAGATATATTATTATATATAAGTACTATATATATATATATATATAATATATATATATACTTATTTATAAATATAATATATTATATATATATATATAATAAGTACTAATATTATATTTATGTACTATATAAATATATAATTATATATATATATATATATTATAAGATATATCGAACATAGTGTTATATTATCGGCTCATATATTCATATTGAATAGAGTACATACATATATATATATATATATATATATATAATATATTATATATATATATATTAAATTAGTTTCTTAGAGCTATCAAGAATTTCATTATATCAGTTTCCCTGTTGCATTTCCTTATATAAAATACTTATTTTTAATATATATTTATTATACATTTATATTATTATTTACTCTTTTCTTTATTTTTATTCATTTATTTATTTATTTATCTATTGTATCTTATTTACTCATTTCCATCCATTTTGCTTAATTAGGTTTGAAAATAGAGAAGCTTTAGATATCCTTAATTGCAATAAATATTTAAAGAAATGCGATATATATATCATATATATATATAATATATATATATATATATAATTTATATATATATTATATAAATATATATATACGTATATATACTATATATATATATTATACATATATATATATATATATATATATATATATATATACACTAATGATATATCTTTCTATAGGTTATACAATACATTAAAGATGTGTATATATATATATATATGAATATACAATATATAATTAATATAATATAATATATATATATATATACATATAAATAATATAGTATAATATATATTATATAATATATATTATATGTAATATATATTATATAATATATATATATTATATTAACATATAAAAACTATATAATATAATATATATATAATATATACATATAATATACTATATATATATAAATTATATATAATATATATATATATATATAATATATTATTATATATATATATATATATATATAATATATATACAAAAATAAACTAATTTTCAATATGAAAGGATAATAATTTTCAACAAAATAATTTAATATAATATGAAATTTAGAAATTATATTTAGTTTTTTGTTTTAAAGTATCTAATGTCATTTATAATATCAATTTCTTGTCATTTATTATGTCATTTATAAAGTAATTTATCAGAGTAACTTTAAGGTCAAGATTCTATAAAGTGAAAATTGAAAAATGAATTTTTTTTTTTTATAAAGAGCCAATGTCGAGAGATTCTATTAGTTAATATCCTTGAAGGATCATAACTTTACTTATCAAACTTGTATTAAGCTTGTGCTAGACTTGCCTTTCTTAGAGTTGAAGTAAACTCGCTGCATAGTAAATATATTTTCGTATAAAACTTTGTCAATTATTGGGCCCTATTGTGTTATAAGAATATGTTATTTCTGTATTTCGATCATTAGGAAAAAAACATTTATATTAATTATATCATAACGTTACTTAGCAACCTTGTCTTAAGCTTGTCTTAGACTTTCCTTTCTTAGAGTTGAAATACTACCTACCATTAGAGGTATAATCACACTCGGAACAAATAAATTTCTTCTTGTTAGAGTGTGCTAGCTCGTGTTTTCAAACCGTTGAGGGCCAAAATGACCATTGGAAGACCAAAGGTTGGTTCGAAAAAACAGGTATGGCCCAATAAAGGGTAAATGGCCCAAAAAGGTCAAGTTCACAGTAGATTAAAAATTACGGCTCATAAAATAGTTCGACGAGTCAGTAATAAGAGTCGGGTAAAATCAAGGGTCAGTTTTTTATTTCCTCATACCTTTGCCTACTAACCTAATAACTAATTAAATTATGACCTATCAAGTAGATAACCGACTTCACAGCTTCTATACCTTTATCATCAAGATCCCTACCAAATCACACTAAATAATATAGATATATATGACCCATAGTATAGATACACCCATTATTACATAATTTGACAACTTACACCATGAAAAATTAACAAGATATTCACTTTATTTTGATCTAACTTTACAAACACTTAAAACAATTTCAATTTTACAACTAATGAATATTCAAATAGATCCTTATTTAACAACCATTCTAAATACATCTCACACTTTTCTACAATAAACCTTTAATATAAAAAAAAATCTTTACTGCATATATGCTGATATATATAAATACAATAAATACAATTTATTTATTATTATTATTAATTCTTATTAATATTTTGTCTTTTGTAGATATATTTATCTCTATATAGACTAATAGGACCTGATGTTTCTCGCGAATGCTTCAAGTCAACCAAAGAATTTTATTTTTATTTATATTTAACTGATTATACATAACTTTCAAATTAGGGATATTAAAACCTATAATTTTATCATAATATTTCCTAGGCTTTATATTTTAATTCTTAATTGATACATTTTGACTGTCTAAAGAATGAATAAGTATGCGTATATCATCAAATATTACCTATGATTGTCATAATAATTATTTCGGCCTACAAAAGAATAACGGATCCTACCAACTTAAATAGAAAGAACTATCTTAAGTTATATATAAGTAAAGACCGTGCACAGAACAAGTGTTATCTCTTAAGTCTGAATCGTACAGCTCATAATTAATTTGATTAAATAAAATTAATTTTTCCGTTATTTTTATATTAAAGAAATTAATATTTTTGCTTAATGTAATATTATAAAAAACTTGATATTAATTATTTAATATATTTCTTTATAACAGCTATAATTCAATATATTTTCTAGTCGCGTAGAATATCGATTATTCGACAGGTATAGAATTGTGGAAATTAATTTAAATTCCTAAGTATTTTGTCTTTACTGTAGAGAATATCAGTGGTGTCCTCGTTTCTACATACATCATTGCTTAAAGGTGAAACCAAAAATTCATGATTTACACATTATTACTTCAATCACAATAAAAAGACTATGCCAAAAATCTTAACACAATTTGTGCAATAATAATTTTATTGTATTATAATTGAATACAAGTTCTTGCAAGTAAATATATTAAAGACGAATAATCGTTGAGTAGAACTTACGTCGCATACATGAAGCCTCCTATGCGCACATCAATTGGAAACAACTTACTAACTATTCACTCACTTAATAACTTTACTATTAACTTTAACTTACTATCTACTTTACTACTATTCTACTAATAATTATTATACTAATTATTAAATAAATCAATTAAATGAATAAAAAATATTCCCTAATATAATAATAATAAGAACAATTATTATTAATATATGTAAATTCAATAAATAGAATAATAACTATTATGGTAATTAAATAGATATAAATAATAATTAAATATTAATCAAAATTAAAAATAATAAAATAAGTAATTAAAATACATAAAATATATAAATTTTTCATATTAATAAAATGGAACGAAAATAAAACAAAAAATAAAAATAATAAATAGATAAATATAAATAATAACTGATAATTAAATAATGAGCTGAATTAATCTATTTAATGAGATAAGATCATTAACTAATATAAATAATAATAATTAATATATATAATAGATGAAAAAATAAAATAATAATCGAATAATATAATCATCATAACTTTTAACTAATTTAATACTAGACCTACACTCGAGACTAGTTCATGGAGTAAATGATCACATATTAGATATATGTGTTTCTCGTCCTCGCAAAAAGTATAAATTATCTCTACGCTTTTAATGTGCCGCCATTACGAGTCCTCTCGGAAGTAATGATCAGAATAAACTTCATTTATGCGCGAGTGAGTAAGAGGTCGTCGAGTGGTGAGAAGAATTAAGTATTAGATGATAAGTATATGCGGTGTGAATATCGCGTGCTAATAATAATTAAATCATTCAATGTTTGTCTCTTTCTCGAATATTATCAAGATAATGCGTAATGTTCTGTGTCCTAGTTTAATCAGCTTAATATAGTTATATTTACGCCTCTTTAACTAAATTTATAAGGTATTCAATACTATAATCTGAGTAAATATAATACAGGCACAGGGATATTAAAGAGTTTGTAGGAAAGGTTCGCCCATACGTGACACGACTTGTTGAGGTTATTGTTGTAGTTGATTGAGGTTAGTACCTTAAGGATCCAGTCGTTTTTGGATCTTTATTAATGCCTATTATTTATTTAGTTTAATTGTGTTAGGTTGTAAAGGAGATTCCTTAAATAGCCCCTAGGGGTTTGCTCACATTTATTAATTGTTGAGTGTTATGTTGAGCTCGTAAGATAAACTTTCTAAGTTGCATTCTCCTTCTGAGTCCAAGCTTGAGATCGCAAGTTCTTATCTAATCTATATACTTTCGGTAGTATTCTCTTGCTCTTTTTAAACCATTTCTAGTAGTTCTTCTAGTTTTATTTATTCTTTCTACAAAACTTTTTGTTTATTTTTATACTTAATATTTTTTTATTCATTTATACAGAGTACAAAATATTTTAATGTAAATTTTAATAATTTTTATACATAAGTAATCAAGGAAAGTTGTATCTGGCTTCTTTCTTGAGATCTTTCATTTAAATCACCAAACTATATTAAGAAAAAATCATAACTAAACGCCGGAAAACCTTTAATCTGCTTAAAGTTGTAACTATTACGTAAGAATTAGTATAGTGTTTTAATTAACTTCTCTAGTGTTAAACTTATTAAGGAAATTTCATAATCAGCTTTATGGATTATGTATACCTTATGATTTTACACTTGCATAACCTTGTTGGTTGAGTCTTCAAATTCAACAATAATATCTTAACTTATAATAATATAGACTGTGCAATCTTCTTTAACTATAAGTTAGAATTAATATACTTAGTTATTTTGTTTGGTGTATTATATCGAATAATGAATGCAGTAAAAGAGGCCACTACCACAGTTTAAAATATTTTATGATTAATTATTAAATAAATTAGTAAATTTATCAAGCTGAAATAAAATTTCTATTATTATTTTTAATCAATAAAAATATTAAAGATGGAGTATATATATTTACATATTTTATTGATTACAACTTTAATGCAATATTAAAAATAAAACCATGACCTATCTCTTTAATTAAAGTTATATTATCTTATGTAGTTTTAATTACTACATAGAACATAAGTGTGATTTATAAATTTTAAATGGTGACATATGAAAATAGTTCAGTATTTTTCAGTTCATAAATAATACAAAAAATTAGGTGTAAATATTATTATTAGAAATTTTGGTACTGCTCCTTATCACTGTGGAAGATGAAATGAGGAATGTCAATGGGATTTATGTTGTCTCCTTACACTCATTTAGTATAGTTAGGAATTATTCTTTTAATATAATAATAAATTATCTCGAAGAGCTCTCCATCATTTTCAGTACTCAATATTGCACAAGAATTAATTAAGATGTATAGAAGATTAAATTATCTAATTTCAATCAATAGTAGTTAATATATATCAACCGTTATATATTTTACTAATAGAAAATTATCTTTTGCTACAGTTAATAGAGTAAAATCACATTTTATTTTCATGATGAATTTTTTTTATGTGCTACCATTTTTATCATTGGATAATTTTCATAGTTTAACATTTATTTTTCACAATTCATATATTTTTCTTTTTCACAAGTTACATATTCGCTTTGAGAAATTATAGAAATTAAGCTGTTGATTTTTATAATATATACAAAATTCTCTATTCAAGGTTTGAATATTTTACTATTGGTTCCAATAAAGTACGAGTGCTTTGAGAAGGTTATACCTTCGGCCCTAAGCCTTCCTTCGGTTTACCTGTCTTTATCGTGAGGTATTCATGGAGCACAGAAACATTCCGATGTCACAAATAATAGTTTTGATTATCTTCGTCTATTTTTTTACCTTTACGGTTCTCTAACACCGGAGAGACTAGTAAAGAGCATTCAACTTGCACTCTACATTAATTTCACTAACTTATCTCATTTCTCTTAACTGCTGATAACGTTTCCCACTGGCTACAGCGTTGTATGTAATGCGTTTTATTAATTTTATTTTTTACCTTGTATTTAAATGACTAGCTATAAAATGCATAACTTCATTTCTCAACAGTGTGTTTCTCATCTCTCTGACACAATACATAATCACTCTAATTCTTAATCTAATACTAATTCGAAATATTTTTTTTTTTATATTTTTTTTTTTTTTTTTAATATCTCATATTTAAATGGTGGCGCTGTACGAATAGTAAAGGATTTTAAATTTCGTCATATTTCGATAGACAATTCGATATTTAATAATAAGCATAATCTCGTACTTATTTGCCCTAAGTTCAAAATCACATTTACAATTATAAAAATATCATGAGATCCATAGTCAGGGATGAGATTTAACTAACAGTCTGTGTTTCCTAGCTCTATATTATATTAGTATATTTTCAAATATAGTCAAACGTTCATTTTCTTTTAAGTATAAAATTGATATACATTACACATACTCATGACTTATTAACCTTGTAACATATCATTGATATATTTTACTTCTGAATCCATAATCGTTGTTTTATATGATCATCGTACGGAAGAGTCAAATAATATTTCAATCATTCCTCATAAATATTGATCTTTTTTAAAAGAAATATATAAAAAGCACGACGTAATTTTTTTTTATAATTTCTATTCTTTACACTATTAAGTTCATCATGAAGAAAATAATTATAACTCGCTCTTCATAGAATTATTCAGCCTTGTTGGACCACACACTATAAACGCAACAGATTTAACTTTCGATAATATCACACTCACCTAACTAACTATATACATACTCACATAGAATACTCATATATATAACTATACTGTATCAATATATATACCCATATATATAATATGATTATTATTATTATCATTCATCTAACATACATATATTAATATATAATAATTATATATATATATTATATTTGATTGGACACCAATACCCATGCCCACACCACACCTGCTCTAGCAAATTGGAATTATGGATATCATGATACCCCACGTCTTTACAAAGCTCTACTGCAATTGCCTTGCTTGCTAATACGATTCGCAGCTTTTCACCCAGTGCTTCGCCTGTGCGCTAATTTCATGCGAGCACATGTTTAACCGAAGTAAACTTATACATCAAGAAAAGGCGGTGAAGTTACCATAGAAAATATAACGTAATGACTAGCAAAATTATTATTCCATTGTGCTCGATGAATGAAATTAAATATAAATTTGAAATATAGATATATCAACATCTTTATTCTCAAATCACAGTATCTGACAACAAACATTTTCTTCTATTATATTTACTCTACGATTTATATATATATATATATATATATATATAATATATTATATATTATATATATAATATATATATATATATATATATATTAATATATATATATATAAATATATGAAATTTTATACATAATTAATATATTATATATATATATAATATATACACTTAAATTATCACTATTATATTATTATATATATTATATATATAAAATAAATATATATACTATAAACAATACATCATTTATATATATATATATATCTAAAGTATAATACTAAGCACCCTCATTGTTCCTATTACTCAGCCCCTCACTCTCCACCCGCAACACTATTAAATACACTAATTAATATCAAGGCCTTATCATATCTATATATAATATATATACACCATACTATACTCACTATATACCCACTAATATATATATATATAATATATATATATATCCTTATATCAAACTAAATCTGAAATCCACTAGCGTCCATACATATGAATAGCTACGTAAATACTATAGCAACTTTACTTAACCAAGTGGCTCGCAACTCCGATAAAAATTAAAGTTAGGCTTCTTAAGGTAAGTTTTTACTGTGTTTATGGTCTTCTAGGTACCAGTTACATGGTTAGAGTCTAGGTTTCAGGCTTAGCTTAGGGTTTGGTTTACCCAAAAACTTTAATGTATTTACAATTCTTAAACGCTCTAGAAAACTACTAATTAATAAATTAAACGTACATTAATATAATTGATTTTTCGCTCCTGAGTACAACCACTTTAATAAATAGCCTATATAGGGGCCTAATATATACTATATATATATATATATATATATATATATATAGTATATATATATTATATATATATATATATATATATATTATATTATTAATTATCTATATATATTTATAATATATATATTATATATATATATATCTATATTTGACGCAGTCGACACTTAGAGAAACTTCGAGCACGTTCTTAGAGCGACAGGGTTAGCTCCGGCTTTACTTTTTTTGCTTTGAGTTACACTCCTGAACAGCGTTGGAAACATGCGCCTAATAAGAAGCACGATCTTCTGGATAGCTCCCAGTCATGGGAGAACGATTTATGAAAAGGGCCAAATCTGTGAAGAAAATGCTAGTTCCATTTAAAGTGTGAAAATCCCACATGAGAAGTATTATATAGCAAAGGACTAGCTCAGAACAATCGCCGCCGAGAAAGTTTTTCTAGAGTGGGCTCAGGACCAGAGTTTCGATAGGCCAAAGTAACCGACATGCTGGCCCAACTGGCAAGGCGTAAAATGTCATCACCTGGGAGATGGTGGTAGGATGTAGAACGTAGAATAGTATATACATTACTATTATCATATATATATATATATATATATATATATATATATATATATATATATATAATATATATTTATATTAATATAATATATATTATATATATATATAATATATATATTATGTTATATATATATATATATATATATATTATAATATATATATATATATTTATATATATATATATATATATATATATATATATTATATATATATATATATATAATTATATATATATATCATATATATATATATATATATACTATATGTCTTGTCCCAAAAATAAGTGTACTGATGTCGTATTTTTTTAATTAGTGTATTGGACTTTAACTGGCTATTCGACAACTTATCCCTCCCTTCGCAGTATGACACTTGGGAGTTACACAGCGGGTCCAACGTTTCTTTCCACTGTTTCATTAGCATACCGGAACGTCCACGTTTTCCTGAAGTGGTGTTTTAGTTCCGTGTTACCAGTATTTTTTATGTTTTTCCATCGTTCCAAAAATGATGACCCTTCACTTCATTTTCAACTTAGGGAAGAGTAAAATTGCACGGAGCATCCCAGAATCTGGCTGTATGGAGGATATGTGGAAGTACTTGATGGGTTTTCTTTGCCAGAAATTCTTATAATTGAGAGCGCGCCGTGAGATGGCCACGTTATGTGGTAAAAGCACCCGATCGTCTGCAGTGTGCTGTTCTGAACTCGGTCTTTTCGAAGTCGCTTCCAAGACATCTTTGTAAAAAACGTGATTAACTGTCTGTCCTGAAGGTACAAATTCCTTTGTGCACAATACCATGGCTGTTGAAAAAAACAAATAATCAGTGTTCTTACCTGGCTTGACTCAGTACGTGCTTCTCTTCGGACGGAGGAGAATTTTGTGTGCCGTTCCGGCACATTTGCCCGTTTCAAAAACCATGATTCATCGCCTGTTATATACTTTATCCAAAAAATTGTGCTCCATTTCGAGCCTTTCAAGTAAAATCTTGACAAATTTTGACCCTGTTCGCTTTCTGTTCCTTCAAGACAAGTCTTTCGGACTAGTTTTGAACAACAAATTTTTTCGAATGGTGCAAAGCAAATGGGTTCGTT
>JABUQX010064762.1:50000-53807 GCA_015478945.1 Trachelipus rathkii
TAATAATAATAATAATAATAATAATAATAATAAATAAATAAATAATAAATAAAAAATAAATAATAAATAATAAATAAATAAATAAATAAATAAATAAATAAATAAATAAATAAATAAATAAATAAATAAATAAATAAATTTTATACAATAACTATACATTAGTATTTGCTCACAATTATTTGATCACTGGTTTAAAATTATTCAGTATAATATTAAATATAAATACATTTTAATATATTGAATCAAAAAATTGATTGAAGGTATTACTGACAACTGCATTGAATACCCTGTCACTAATACTAATATGGGTCACGTTTTTGACATAACAAATGAAAATTAAGATTAATATTTAATATTAAGATGAAAAAGTTTAGGATTCTTGTAGTAATTGAATTAATAACTATTAAATCAAAGTTCGAAATTGTTTTATATGAAAAATAACAAGAGTTTTATTCTGCGAGTTGCAAAATACTATAGGGGGTATTATTATTATTTCGTAATAATAATTAGAATGTGAAGGGATAAAAACTGTTGACGTTGTTGATATTGAATATTGAAACGATCCGCAATAATACAATAATGTTTTGATATTTCAAAGTAGGATATCACTTTTTAATCAAATTCTCAAAAACTGAAAAGTTTGACTGGCTAAAGACTGAAGGTTATGGCAAATTGTTTGTCTCTTATCATTTATATGTCACTCGTGTTCATCAGGAAGACGGAAGGGCTAACAGACTTGGTGCCAGGACATAATTGGTCATTGCTGCTGAGTCTTAGCTCAGGAAGTGGTACATTTACAAACTTCCAATTTTGCAAGTAAGACCCACACTAATAAATACAATAATAATAAAATAATATACTCTGCCATTTCCCCTTAACCAGGCTGTTTAGAGGAAACACAGGGATTTCTTTCAGTCTCAATGTTCATTCACATTCTATGTAGACTTGTAATGTATTTAATTAAAGAAAATAACAATGGGAATATCCAACACTGAACATCAGTAACACAGCAGCGAACAACACAACAACAAAATAGCAATAATATAATAAATCAACTAATAATAAGTAATAATAATAACTAATAATAATAAAAATAATAATCATAATAAATACATAATAATAATAATAATACATAATAAATAATAATAATAATAATAATAATAATAATAATAATAATAATAATAATAATAATAATAATAATAATAATAATAATAATAATAATAATAATAATAATAATAATAATAATAATAATAATATAAAAATATAAAATTAAAAATATATATAATAATATAATAATAATGAATAATAATCACATAATAATAATCAATGTAAATTTAATTAAATAATGTCAATATTACGTCAATAATAATATCAATAACACAAAATAATTCGAAAAGGAAAAAAGAAAAATTTCTTTCATTTCTTCTGTTCTTATCAACGCTTGGTACAATATTACTTACTGAATTAGCGAAAAATAAAATTATTTTCTAGTTTTTCAATATTCCTTTCCTCCCACCCAAAAAAGAAGAGATGGGCCTCGTATGCACAGGGCGAATATGATAATATATATATATATAATATATATTATATATTAATATATTATATAATATATATATATATATATATATTATATATATATATACTGTATTATATATATATATATATATAATATATATATACTATTAATATATATAATATATATATTATATCATGTATATATAATATATATAATATATATATAATATTATATATTATTATATATATATAATATATATATATATATATATATATATATAGGTAATTATCTTATATATATAATATATATAATTATATATGAGTATTATAATTCTAATCTGTCAATCTACTATTAAACATTCACCTGCTCTGTATAATCTATCCTCGTCCCTAATTCAACATGACTATCCTAATCTTAGATTCTATATCTTTCAAATACGACAACTTGTTGATGTTCAATCGTTCCTCCGCTAATGGCTTTCCCTCTAAATTCTCTCAACGATAGCAATCGTGAACTTGTTACCGGATTTCACTATCTAAATGAACTCCAGCAGTTGAAGCAATTTCCCTTACTCGCAATATCTGATCGTCTTCGAAATGAACCGACATTCTAAACTTTTTCTTACTTCTATTATTCTCTTTTATTCTGCTCAACTCTCACCCCAACCTCCTTGACTGCTTTGATTCACCTTCATTATCTTCTCGTGTGTTTCAACCCCTTTTTAAGCCTTCATCAGAAAAGACTCCCACCTACCTCGAGGAAAGTTTTGGTACTTCTGTGCTGCAACGGTCGAACTTGCCTGTGCGTAGTTTTTTGGATTTTCCTATGGAATGATCCCTGAACTCGGTGAGCAAGAAGTATCTTGGACGTGTGATGAACCGCATTATTCGCATGTGATTCTCCTCTGTATGGAGTCTCATATATTCCCTTAAACCTCTGTATGTACACTCCTTGATCTTAAACACTGCTTGTTCTTATGATATTCAGAAACTCACACAGCTATTATTTCAACCCCTGGATTACGAAAATCTCTTTTCGTTACACAAATAACTCTTTCCTCCTTAGAAAATGAAATAATCTTCTGGTTCCTCTTCATCACGTTCTTTCTGTCATTTTGCAAAAAATTTCCTCAGACTCCGGCTCAACCCCCATATTTCGACTCAATCTCTGTTTGCAGCTAAGCCATAATTAATTTCTGCTTCAAGCTGAATCTCTTCGCTCAAATGAACTCTGCTCTAATTCGCTTTAAAATGTTTCCGTAACCATTACCGCCTTCTCCACCTTCTCTGAGCTTCAACAAATCTAGGAAGACTTCGTCATGATGTATTCTCCTGTGGTTTCGACACATCTCACAATCTTCAAGATCTTATCTCTGATGTCCAGGCATGACTTTTGCAAAAAATGTCGCTTTGATACGATCTTCTTTTCCATTCTCTCCAATTTCACCCCTATTAAATCTTATATAATAGTGGTGTTCCTCATGGTTTCGTTTTATCCCCAACTTTTTTTCTACTTTTTATTTAATGACTTTTCTCTGTAATTTTTACTATCTATCCCTCCTATGCTGGACCGACCAACCCTTTGCTACCCTTTCCATTTTGAAAGATTTTCCTACTGATCAGCAAGGGCTCACTCTAGTGGGGTGGCCTTGGAGTAACCTAAACCTTTGACCTTTTCCCAACTTTCCTATGTTGGAACATTGGGACATGGTTGTTTCAAGGACCTTAAAAACTCAGTTTCTTCATCTTACTACTCGACATAATAGATCTTCCATACAACTACAAGATCTTCTTCGAAAAAATATACAGCTCAAATCTTGCTTCGTCTTAATATAGTTTTAATGTTTTCTTTTTCTCGTGATTTTAATTGAACAGGATCACGATTTATCTTCTCTTTCCTACACAAGCTTCTTAGAGGATTGGAAGTTTTCTGAAGAGGCCTTTGAATTCTTCACGCCACGGAACGTTGCTTGCTCTTATAGTGGTTTTCGTTTAGCATCTGTATGAAGTATGCCTCACACATCTGGGTGGCTCCCTCACACCCTTCAAAAGGGTTGAATTTAAAGGTTTCAACTTTATTATCTCCTCCCCTAACTTTCTCTCCAGGTCTTCAAACCAGTCTAATTGTGCGGGTCCACTTTCTTAATACTATCCATCACTAACCACCAAATGAACAATTACTCTTTTTAAAACTTCGCAAGTGACATATCTCTTCCATTGGTGAAGGGCACGTTCGATCAAGCCTCCTTGCTAACCAGTCCAACCCTTTTAATATCCAACCGCTCTGACCCA
>JABUQX010064763.1:0-15000 GCA_015478945.1 Trachelipus rathkii
ATAAACTTACAATTTATCTATAGTACTACATAATCCAATATTTTTACAAATTATATATTTTTAATACTATATTATACAACCCTACTCATTGTTGACCAATTAACTATATTATATAATAACACTAGTTAATCTATATATATATATATATAACCTTAAATAAATATATATAATATTATATATATATATGAGGGTATTACATTTTTGATACTATATTTTATTATTATTGTTCATACTTTCGAAACTTTGATCTCTGATTTATATATTTAACTTCATTCTATATATATATAATATCCTACTTTTTCATATATTATTTCATTATGATAATATATCTAACTTAATATCTATATATACCTCTATTTATCATTACTTATGTATACTTCTCACTTTATATTATTTTTCTTACTCTATTTTTATATACTCACTCACGTTTAGACTTACATATCCTATACCTTCCACCTCATTTGGCAATCACAAAAGTATTCTATAAACTAATAAACAAATAAATCACGTGAAATAACTTTTTATAGAAAAATCTTACACTCAAATCACCTGTACATATATCATTCTTATATTATAACTTATTCTTGTTATATCCTTTACTAATTATCTTCTATATATATACATTTTTTTCTATCATATTTATATATATATTATTATACTATATTATTACTTATATTTTATATATTTATACTATATATACTCACTACTCTAGTTATCATACCTAATATCTAGTTTTTATTGTGCCGTTCGCATCTCGTGTTTCCTTTTCCATACTTTTTTTTTACCTACTATTCTCTATATTTTTCCTCCCCACTCCACTATTTTATCACACTCCTACTATCATGCTTTTTACTCTTCATTACTTCTTATCTACCTGCACCCTTCGGTAGCCTTTCTTCTTTTCAGACACTAAGTGTCCCGATAAAGCATTACTATTCGATAATATACGAGCATTCATGAGCAAGTTGACATCTATTCTCTTCTGTGAGAGAGAGAGTAATTACAATTATCGCATTATGCATCATTTATTTTCAATTCTATCACTTCCCAATTTCACTACACCCCACTTTCTTATTCCGGCTGAGTCTCTTAATGTGAGTTTCTCTTCACAGATTTTCTTCTATCTTTCTCTCTTCCTTGTCTCTACATACATTTCTGACATGCAGTAAGCGCTCTTGACCCCTATTATCTTTCTCTACCGGTACCATCGCCGCAGTGTTGCGCAATGTCCTGTCACTACTTGGTTATCCCCCTATTTCTCTAGTTCTTCACTTACATTTAGTGGCATCCTTAATTTACTCATCTCTATCCCTCCTCGACTTTTTTTACTGATACACTATCTATTCCTATTCATACATACTATTGTTCCGTATTGAAATGAGTTCACAGGTCATAGCAAAACGTAGAACACCAAAATCACCGGTGAACTAACCTCCTCTATACAATCGAGTTGTTAATACTTACATAACGATGTGAAATCTAAAAGCTTAGTCACTATCATAGTTACCCTACGGGTTTCTTACTATTCACCGTATCACGTACCGCTCATGCCTCTCTATAGTTAACCTATATACACCCCTTGATCTTTGAGCCTCTATCAATTCTACCATACCATCATTCCAACGCAAGCCGTCCTCCTGACTACTTCATTATCTCTTATCACCTCTCCTACACTCGTCGTTCTCGCATACTGTAACCTCCACTTACCCTAATTATATATATGATAACTATACTCATTATCTCTATCTATACCTTATTCGTCTCTACTTCCATATTCATTACACCTCTTCAGCTCCCCATTATACTCACTATACCTACTCTTATCAGTTCATCTATAGTCTCTATTTAAACGTGATCGAAGAAACTCAAGTGTTTGTTTGTCCATCAACTTTTCCACTCTTTACGGCCGACCAATTTCTTACTTCCTTTCTCGCCCCCTGCTTTCCCTGACCGTTCCGTCCCTTTTGTCTGTTTCTCTTTGTGCTGCCTTACAGAACTCGGATAGTACGGTAGACTCATTCATCCCGTCTCTGCATCAATATTTTATATATTATCATATATATACTTATATTATATATATATAATATATATATAATATATATAATATATAATATATATATATATATATATATATATATATTATATATATAATAATATATATATATATATATATATATTAATATATATATATAATATATATGTATTATAATATACTATAATATATAATATACCGTATATTATATATATATATTCACTAGCGAGTTGATGAATATAATATTTATATATACTATTATATAATATAATATTACTCAATTAATTACTATATATACCTATATATATATATATATATTATATATAATGGTACCGCTTGTAATGCTTTACGATGGACTAATGTACGTTCACGTTAGTTTTTGAAATTTTTTTTTTTTTTCCTTTAATATACTTCCCTCTAGCGCTATAATGATCCTATAACAATAATTATAGCGGGGACGGATATAAATATTATTATTAGTATATATACCTATTATACTTAATATAGTACTTATATATACTATATATATATATATATATATATATATATGGGTATATATATATATATATATATACTATATAGTAGTATAAGATATTATACCCTTTCAACTAACGGTTTGGGGCTTCACCCCCTCCTATATTGACGCGGGCGGCCGCGTACTCTATATATACTCGGCGTGGCTCAGGCACTCCTGTCCAAGCGCGTTCGCACGTTTTACTGCCTTTCCTCACCGCCAATACCTTCTCGACACCGGAAATTCGTATGTTTCCAGGAGTCTTTTTGAAGGGCTCGGCTCTCCCCATACGGGGTCTGGTGACACTTCTCGGACCAAGTCCGTCTTCCGATTGCGGGGCTGAGAGCCGCGATTTCCCGGTCGTCACCCGGATCTATATCGAGCGCAGCTTACTAGCTCTCAACCGTTGCCCCACTTATTCCCGTTTGGGGCAGTGGCGGGGTCCCACATCCTCTGGCGTCCGTCCGGTCTTCGGCTGCCTCGCTGTCCGACACATATTTCACGTTTCTTCCGCATCCCCGTGCTGGTCCGCGCTTTCCTCCTCGCGTTGCTTCTCGACATCTTGACCTCTCAGGAGGGTCTCCAGGAGCCGTACGATGGGGGGGGAGAGGGGAAGCCAGAAGGGGGAGCACTTTCCGTTCGGGGTCGCCCGATGGCCGTCGGCGCACCTCCTTTCTGTCGGGTTCATCTACCGCACGGGGTCCCAACTTTCCTACTCTCCGGTCTTTTCCTCTTGGGCGGGGCCCACGCCTCCGGGGGTGGCCGGCCCACGTCTCTCGTCTTCCCGCGGTCCGGTCCTCCCCGGGGGTGGTCGCGTTTGCGGCTAGCATCTTCTGTTGCCCACCCTCCGTTGTTCGAGTGCGGTGCGGTGCGGTGGCCCACATAAATCCAGTGTACCACCAGTTTGCGGCGCTACTGCTCTTATTCTTTCTTCTTTTTCTTCTATCTTCTTACTTCTTCTTCTTTCCTTTCTTCTTCTTATTTTGTTTTTTTTCTTTTTCTCTTTCTTCTTTCTTTCTTTATTTTTTATTTCTTTTCTTCGGACCTCGGACTCGCAAGTTTTTTTTTTTCCCCCACCGGTTGCTTTCCGGCCTCGAGTTGCTCATCTGCCCAGGCACAGTCTTTCCCGCCACGGGCTTCTCCCACCTCTTTCCCTCCCTCCTGGCCGGCGATTGCTTCCTACCGTTTCGGCTACTTCAATTCCCACCCCCACCCACACGCTTTTGTGGCACTTTCTTACTTAACTGGGGTTTCTGATGTTCACTCTCTTCCCTCATCACTCTTTTTTTTCCATTTCACCAATTCGTTCAACCATGCCCGCCTTTTCATTCTTCTTCTTCTTCTTGCTTCTTACCCCACTCTTTTGTATTTTGGTGTCTGCGGTGGTTTCCTTCCGCCCTCCCCTACCTCGGTCCATGGTTTATTTTGTAACACCCTTGACCTCTGCTTCATCACTAGAGCTTTTCTCCATATTTTTTTTTTTACCACTTTTTTTGTAATTTTCTTTATACGCTGATTTCCAAATATGTTTTTTTGGTTTTTTTCTTGTAGATAACTTGAGGAGTAAGATACCTTTCCATTCTCTGTAAATTTCCTTTTTTTATATTTTATAACTTTTGTTTTAATGGTGATGTTTCACTATGTTTTATTTAGTAAAATATTTCGAACTTTGAATCGTACTGTCCCAGACGATCTCATCTCGTAAGTAGTTCATTGTTCGTGTTTCAGATATCATGTAGCATTATTGTTAATTAACCGAAATATACACCTAAAATCAAAAACTGACGGAGGTCGTAAATCATTTTAACAATGTTGCCTATTACCTTATTATAATGTTTTTAATGTCTCTCATCCTCTAACAATAAAATATTTCCTTATATTATTATTACCCTTCTATTACTCTATCATACTTTTTCTCTCTAATGTTTAAAACAGAATAGGACCTAATATATATATACCTATGGTTTTATTTAATTGCTTCACCTATAACTATTATTCTACTTGTGATTATTTATTATATCGTATTATTGTGCTATAGCCTTATTAGTATTGTGCTTTAGCAGCTAGTATATATGCCTGTCTTTCGTAGACGTTTCTGTCTTCACATTTATTCTTTTTTCTCTATTAACTTTTAAAGTTACCACCTCTCTAAAATTCAACCCACACATTCCTTCAGTTCAGTAAAAACTTTGAGACTTATTTTTATGTCCCGTATTATCTTCATTACTTTATATTAGGGCCTATCTGTACCCCGCTGGGGCCGCTCTACCTATAATAAACTCATACTAATATTATTAAGTATCATATTATACATTTAGTTGCCTATATATAGTACTCACTATCCTAGTACCCTCATAGGTAGGGGTGAGTCGGAGTTTATATATCTGACGTACTAATACTGGGACGCTAATGTTGTATAGTGTAACTATACTATGTGTTCCTCTATACTTATACATTATCCTTATATATATCCTACTTATCTTTACCTCTATACTATCCGGTATTATATAGATGATAGAGTGAGATATACCCACCTATCTTATAGCTACTCCGATCCTATAGCCCTTAGCTAGTAAGGGTTAGGGGTTCAATAAATTTCTTCGCAACCGCTCATGCATTTTCCAGTACTCTATGAATTAATGTTCAAGTACAAAGTAAACAGTATCATTGGTACCATTCTAGCAACTTATTTCTGTTGCCCACAAGGGACTCCACTTCACCCCTTATGTATCCTATATTACAACCCCACCTGTTACACTGTATCATATACATTTCACTCCCTAGTGACTACACCACTTTAGTGTACCCATCAGTACTTTCAGTTGAAAACTTGCATTCACATATTATTTATTACCACCTGAGCTACATTTACCCTCACTACACTACTTATACATAACATATTTGGTTTTTGCTCAATCATATATTGCACCCTTTTATTTTATACTATTCACCGTTCTTCCCCTCCCTCCTTCACACTAACCATTTATACACCATCATATCTCACGCCACTTTTCCTTATTATATTCTACCCTTTGTGCACCTATTCACATACTCATTCCTTTTTCCGAGTATACTCTCATTCATGATTATTATTTAAGTTATCACATACTAACGTGTATTTTTACTTCATTATATACCCTAACCACTACTTATATTTATCCTTTCTTACTATATACTCATCAGTCCTTCATCTATCTTCACTCAACCTTCTCAATTCCGTCTTTAATACTCCCCACATAGACACTGGAGGCCAAGGTGCGTCACATATATGTCCTCTGACTAACATCTAATAAATTAGTTATTTACGATCATATATGTATAGCAACCGTCAGACAAAAGAAATCCAGCCTTACCCGCACACTTCTTTATACTCTAATATAAACGTGGTAGTCATAGCGGCCGTCGCAGTCATTTATAGAGATCCTATCTCCTTATGAGCTTCACGTGGATCCCTATACGTATTGACCCTCAACTTCATGACCTTCCTCGTCATACTGTGGGTTTATCATTCCTTGCCCAGGTATGAAGTACTACAATCGATTAACCATCCCTCACAAATCCTCCACTATTTTACTCCTGAATTATGCACCTTCATTCTTCTCGCCTATGCCAAACTCACAATCTCTCTCTCTATCTTCCATGGCATTCCTTATTTCATGATCTTACCACTTTCTACTTTATTCTTTTGTCTCCATTACCCCGTCTCGATTCCTCAACACACTTTACCTACTATAAATTATATTACGTTTAATTCAGACGTCATGTCATCCATTCACACTTATTCACATTCTTTTTCTGATCAATACATCTTAAATCAGTTACCTTTCATCTTAATTCTCTCATTTACTCCCTTGTTCACACCAATCTCCACACCAAATCTCCACTCTCTAATACTTTACATTATCCTCAATTTATTCATTCTTTTCACCCTACCTAACACTGTCCACTTTATCTAAGGAATTGTCTCTCTGAACACAATTTGTAATTTAGATCTATACCTTCTATATCTCTAAGACATACCTATTATCATCGCGGTAATCCAACATACCCCTTCATTAATTATAAAGACCACTTGCGCACTCACACTTAGTCCCGTTTAATTTCACCATCGATTAACAGCACACCAGCCACCTTAGTGCCATTCACAATTTCCTACATTATCTATTGCAGCATCATCCGTCCCTTTTCATTCAACATATTATAGTAAAAATTTTTAAATTCAGACACTTTTTCCAAAGCTGCTCACCATCTTAAACATAATTCTTCATTATCACTTGTGGTCTGTTACTACTCACTATCATACAACCATAACCCTTACTCTTATCTACGTTTACTTTCAACCCTTTCTTTTTACACACCCTGCTAATTTATATCATATATTATTTTTCCAAATCTCTATCTATACTTCATCCTCATATCAAACTTTCTTTACAGATTTCGCTAACCACCATCAATAAACCCTAAATCATCCTCATAATATATAGGAAACCCTCGTATGCAGGGTACCATCCATTCTCCATCATTCTTAACTCTATCCCTTGTCACCTTTTCCTACCTCTATATATTCTTTCCATAAATCTCCTATCTCATAACATGATTATTGCTCAAGACATATCTTTATTCCAACATTCTATTCGGGCCTGTCTCCTACTAGCCCTCGATTGGAATATTTATATATTAGTGTTTATAATCTATCTCTCCGACTATCTACGTTCACACGTCTTCACCTAGGGGTCCATTACAATCGTACTTGTATTGGAGATTTCTAGTTGTGCCCAGACTAAGCTTACCACCACTACCATATATGCGAACTTACACCTGCCATATTGGTCTTAACCTATCTAGAACCTCTTATATCTTTTTGCGAGTTACCTGTTTGCATAAGTGCCATCAACATTGTCTTAACTCACCTCAAATCTTATCTCTCTCCTCCCCTTTCTAACTTTATTCCCAATCACCTTCTGTTTTTCAATAGTACAGATTCGTTTTCTGATCCACAGCGATCTCCAACCCTGGACCTTCTAGATCGGCATCTATTGTGCCTGTTCCTTTGCCTCCTCACAATTTAGATCTTTATTCTTACTCATCTTCTGCGGTACCGGAAGAGTTATTCAGAATGAAGGGTTGTCCTAGCACAAGCTCACAGGGTCGACTCCCCGTACTAGATGACGCGCCCTATTTATACCCCTCACATCCACTTTACAGAGTTACACCTCATCCTGTTTCCCCTTACCCCTTAACTACCTAAAGCGTAACTCCCTAACCCTCTATACCATGACTCTCTCCTCTTCTACCTCCCTATCTCGAACCTACTTATCTCCCTCCATTTAAGAGCGTGTCTTGTATGTGAGTCGACTTTTCCTAAATTTCCATATGAACCACCATTTCTCGCATATCTATTTATTTACATGTATTTATATATTTTAGTTTTATTCTTATATTTATATTTAGCAATATTATTTATATATTGCCTAGTATAACCTACTATATTATTCCCATATATAATAAGTATTTACCATTTTCCTTTTATATATCATATAATACCCGCTCACAGGTGTAGTTATATATATTTTCTTTACTTACCTATTTATACGTACAACCTGCCTTATACCCCCTGCCTATATATAGCCTAATATAAACATCGCCGTTTTGTGGAGGTGAATCGTCGAAGAGGGAGGTTTGAGAGGCATCACTGGTCAGACCAACATTTGAGGGTGTCACTTAAAAGGATGGTGACATGACAAGATTATATACGACGAGATGAGATTAAGCGCGCTGTATGCTTTGATCCGTAAGTGAGGGAACAGTGTGCCGTGCGTGTGAAGTTCATACTACTAGAATGGTGAGCCCAGTCTGGAAACAAGTGACTTGACGTTTAAATCTCATTAGAATACCTATATAGTTGGCAGCGACCATAATGAAAACTTGGAATGATCGCTCTTTGAGTGTAGTAGCCGATTTTGTCGCGAGAGATTCAGCATGGATAGTCGTAGGCGGTACTAATTAATCCATTGGTTTGCGATGTAATAGATGTTAGACCGCTCTGAGTAAGCTGGTCTGCGCTTTCGCGATGATCGCGTTAAGTTGTTTAACCTGTGTTAATGTATATTGTATAAGTAGAACTATGGTCTGGAATAAGAGTGTTATAGATCTTAGAAGTACACAAATGTGTTCAGATGAGACAATCTAGGGGCGTGTGGTTAAGAATCGAAATTGATACAATTAGGATGAAATGACGTATTACTATGAAGTTGTATGGATATGAAAAAAAGGATAAATTGAGAATTAACAATGAAATAGTATGTATTTTATAGATGGTTTTGGTCATTAGCGGAAAGAATAGATGATAAGTCGTTTTAGGTTATTAGGATTCATATAAGTGGTGATGTGTTCGGAGAATCGACTAAGAGGATTCTTGGGTAGTACCCGAAGAAAAAGTGGATTGAGTCATATCAAAATGAATCTCCTGGCAGGAAGTTGTAATCGTAGAGTTTTATGGCAGGGGCGAGTAAATAAAGGCTAATAATAGAGTAAATGCGTGTTTTGTGAGGGTGTTGTTGTAGGCCCACCCTGGGACAAGGGATGGAATCCACATATTGCAAGATGCCATAGTTAGGGTCCGTCGCGGTCCCGTGAAGCCTCTAGGGTGGATTTCTCCTAGAGTTTGAGCGGCGCGTTTATTCATCCACTATACGGTTGATAAAAAGAGGCGAGATGGTTATTGATGCCTTAGGGCTTCCACTTTTTGCGACTTTGGTTGTCATATTCCCTTGTACTGACTTTTCTTGTTCTGATACTTCTATTACACCTTACTTCCAGTCTGGGGGGGAGAAAAAGTTGCTAGGTTGATGACTGCAGGTATATTTCCTATACTCAGGCCCTTTCCTCATATATAGGTATATAAACGTATATATTATACTATATACCTACTTATTATATATATATACTATATATATATATATACAACGTACCCTTATATACCACTTTCTATCTTCAAACACTGAAATAGAGTATTATATGGAGAGATCGCGGAAGTATCTTTCAAAGATAGATCCTCATTAACTCCTACATTAACTAATACTCCAGTTATCGCAGGGAAGCTTTCTCCCCTGGGATATTAAAAAATACTCACAAGTTTCTCTAAAGAGATGCCAAATAGTACTTGCAAGTTACCAGCACAAGCTACGCGAGTCAAAAAAGGCTTAAGTGACACGAGCTACATTTTTTTGTGTCTTTGAACCAACCTTCAGCCATATTTATATATTAATGTGTTAGGTATATAATAATATATAGGTTTTTTTATATGATATAGAGGTATATTTACTATATCATATATATTATCCATTTATAGGTATTATAATTATATATTGGCTTGATATATCTCATAACTTGACTATACTAAATTTATTAGTAGTATTTATATATCAGAAGAGTAGAACGATGAGAGAGATGAGAGGAGAGAGAGAGATGAGGGAGAGAAGGAAGAGAAGAAAAAAAGCCCAACGAATTCTACGTAAGTGTTTTACCATATAACATTTATTGACATAGGCGCTTTACCGTTTCGTCGCCGTGACTGCATCCACATCAATCAGTTATCTAAACATGGGATGAAAGGGATAAAAATTAGACATATTTTTATTTTGAACTATCTAATAAAAGTCTATTGTATTATACATTTAATGTCTTAACATAATAATAACACATGTTTTCTTCAATATATTCATTCTTTCTGACGAATGGTTTTTCCCCTTCAACAACTCGTAAGTCGTCCCCTTTTCCAAGTTCTTTTTTAAAATAATTTATTCAAGTTTTGGAATATTGTAAAGTTTAAGTTTATTATAAATACAAGTTATTTAAATTTAACTGCCTCTTCTCACACTAAACCCACGCTCACAAATTGCTATCACTCACCGGTCTAACGTCTTGTTCGAAATTTTTGTATATGCTTGTTAATACTTTTTTGGTCCGATCAATTCCTCAAAAAGTAAACTTGCTTAAACTTTATGTTATTATGTTTTTATTAATATTAGTCCACTCTTCCATTATATACATATAACCTCATTTTCTGGGTGATATTTTTAGTTATTATATTTATTATTTTTATTAGTATTTGTTATTAATATTTATACTCTTTATATTCTAGAGTATAGGTATATATATATCATATGCGGCCTAGGACGCATGGAGCGTATTCACTCACGTATTATCTGAGTAATATTGATGACTTCTTCATATTTTTTTTTATAATGTATTATAATCTCTCATTATAGTATATTCTTATTCATAGTGGAATATATATTTATCTGGTTCTAAATTTATATTCATGGGTCTTGATATATTACGTCATTATGTATTAATATCAATATTAACTGATACAGTCATTTAACAGCAGTGAGTATCCAGAATAAGGCTTTCTATTGTTTCAGTAATTGCTATACTCTTAAAATACCTAACAAAACGATAAGCCCATCCCCAGCAATAAACTAACCTAATCCAATACGCTGTCTACACCTATCACTAAGTCTTCTTTGAAACGAAAATAAAGTTGATATCTATCTTAATATTTTTCCTATCCCTCCCCCCGCACTTCGTCAAATATTAATCGATAATATCACCAGCAATATTCTCTTAAAGTTGTGCCATAATTATATTATATATACTATATAATATATTATTAATATTATATATATTAGTATATATATTATATTTTATATATTATATATTATATATTATATCGATAGCCTATATGGAGATTTTAAAGAAAAGTTGCTCCACATGATTATTTATATTAAATACACATATTGCATTGTTCACTTATTTAAAACCATTTCAACTAAGCAGATCTTTAAACAAGGCAAAGAAGTTGTTATCCATTTAACTGAAAGGGAAGAATAACATATAACGAAAAAACAATGCATAGAATCTGTATAGAATTGCATACACTTAAAAAAAGCGATTGTACATAAAGTATCATGTTATTCTTATCTCTTAATTAATAAGATAAATTTTTTAACAAGTATGTAGTTTCGTCGATATTATTTATATATACCCGTATATATATATATATAGTATAATATATGATATATATATAATATATATATTATATATATATTATATATATAATATAATAATTTATTATTTATTGGTTTTTATTGTTATTATATATAATATATATATATATGAGTAATCGTATTGTGTGTGAGGGTGTTTTTTTTTTGGGAGTTGAATTATTCGACACTTTTGGGATAATGAGATGGAGAGAGAGAGAGTATGAGTAGAAAGAGAGGAGAGAGAGAGAGAGTACAGAAGAGAAGTGCTTGTAGACGAGGAGAGAGAGAGAAAGAGATGAAGAGAGAAGAAATATGGTATATATATATGAGAGAAGAGAGAGAGAGAGAGGAAGAGAAGACGGGATCTCTAAAGGCAAGTGACCTTGGAGTTCAATCCCCGTCAGGTTCTAACAGGTAGCATTACTTGTAGTAGAAGTTTTTCTTCTTTCTTCCTAGATATTATTTGGTTTATGTATAACTTTGTGGATTTAATTGTGGATATAATATATTATTATATATTGTTGATAATATTTATATAATATATCTTCTTATATATTCTAGGGTGGTATTTAGTATAATGATATACATATAATATATATATTTATATTTATATTTGAGTATATATATCATTAATGTATATAGTATTATTATATATATACCGTATTATATTATATATCATATATTATCGAATTCGGATAGTCTTCACCTGGTCCAATTTGCTCAGGTGCTATCAAATAAAGGGAGGAACCTAATATCTTTTTCTTGTCTTTATATGTTTTTTGGCGGTCAAATTATCCTATTTAACTCTACCATTACCGGTCAAGAGGACGTTGTCTCTAGTAGGAGGGGCAAGGTATTATTCATTATTCCTTTCTTCACTAATTCGTTCTTTTTCGTTTAAACAGAGGTTATAATCCGGTTTTCTTCACTTCACTCTAACTGCAACAAACTGGAAACATTGAAACAAACACGGTCACCAACAGATATTGCTTCCCTACATGCAAAAAGCTTGTTAAAACTAATCAACTATTAGTAAACTTTTCAATATAAAAACGTGAATATGCAAAAAGTATATACCTACCCATCCCAAACCACATATGGTTATGTGTAAAATGCAATTCCTCAAGGATCAAACCAACCCTAAACTTCAACAAAAATGCACTACACCTGAAATCAAAATACTGCAAATAGATATTAATTAATGGTCTTCACAAAAACACACAGGAATAAAGACATTCCTCACATAACATGGTATTCACCTATTCCTATTCCAGGAAGACAAATCTCCTTCAAACACACACACACAAAACAACTTTCTACGGATACAACTTTATATGCACAAAGCCATTTCAAGTTGATCACTCTCTACTCATCCTAATAATAATAAAAAGAGATACTCTATCACAAAGCCACAAATGATGCAACAAACCACATAAACGACGCAATCACAAATTCTAATTCTTGGAAACGATCATCAAATATTCCACACACAACATAACTGACCTCTGCATTCCCCATCCCTCCTCAGTATAATGCCCCAACAATTATAAATAAAACTTAGCATTCATAAATAAAATCCCAATTGTCTAATCATAGGCGGCGACTTCAATACACGCTACACAGCTTGGTTTGTAGACTACCAAACAGACCCTAGATGAATACACATCCTCAGCGAACGTGAAAATCTAAACATTTTAAATTACAAAAATATCCTCACACATATATCCCATCAAGTTAACCAGACCCCATCAGCTCCAGACCTATCACTCTCATCACCGTCACTGTACCTGAACCTGATATGGAAATAGGTCTAACATCTGATCACATTTCTAAAATAATCTCATATACAGTAACACAATAAATACCAACAGATAACTACAACTTGCCTAGAAAACTCCTGATACAGCACAATATTGATTAATTCCAAATCATATAAATAAAATCATATATAAAGTTTCCAGTCTTTACATACTCCAAGGATACGGGAAAAGTTGTCACCCTCCCCTAACCCCACTAATCTCCGAACTTATCAAACAAAAAAACTTCGAGTAAACAGATCCCGCACTACACAACTAACAACTTAAATACCCACATTTATATTCTAATAAAGCACATAAATCAGGCAAATTTAAAGAATACCTACATAAAATTTTATTCAATCCAAATTATCAAAGAACATGGCAGGTTGTTAAAAAAGTTAATTCCCAAATCAACCTCCCAACTTTAAACAAACCTAATTAAGACCGCAACAATACTCTCACAATCTTAACACAAGACTGCAATATACTATCACAACACTATTAAGACATCTCATATAAGCCAACAAACCACAACAACCGGAAAACCACTAGATAATTTTAACGGACACGACTTGAGCACATCAGCCCCCAACCTCCAGCTTCACCATTCAAGATAATGCAGTATAGATCTCAAACACTCTAAAAATCTAGAGCTACAGGGGCTAGACTACATTTCAAATCTCCATTTAAAACACATAGAACTCACCACCATCACCTACCTAACTAAACTATTCAACAAATCATGGGAGCTCAACTTGTCACTACAAGATGGAAGAAATCAAATATAATATCAAAGTTAAGACATTGATAGGACTTAACTTACCATCCTCCAAACAACCAATATCCTCCTCCACACTTATTAAACTTTTGAAAAACTCTTCCACCCAAAAATACAATCACTCATACATTCATTAGACTTCCAACACAGTTTCAAAATTTTTACTTGCAACCACTACAGGCTCACAGAACATATTCACAGCCTTTAACAAAACCTTCGCAATTGTCTACCAGGAACATCTTCATATAAAAAATCTTTAACTATCCCATGTTCAACAGTTTCAAATACGTGGATTTCTAATTTCTTATATGGTCACACAACCCAAGTATTCAACAAACATCAATCCTCAAAAACAGTAAAACTGAGAAATGAAGTTCCTCAAAGCTATATTATATACCCAGTCTTGTTCAACATATTCACAGCCGATGTGCCTATCCCACAAACCTCAAACATCAAAATAATAGCTTGTATCTATGGCGTGCTCATCATTACACAAAATCCATTCATCCCAACAGTCACCATACCAACACAAAATCACATTCAAAAGCTATAAACCTGGTTCAAATCCAAACAAATCCTTAATCATCCAAATTACCACCGAAAGACACAACCTCTACATTCACCCTCAGGTAGAAGCTAAAGAATGTTGTATTCCACTTAATAAACCTTCAAGGATTCTCGTTCTTACATAGACACCCACTTCACCTTCCCAATACACATTCACCATGACTAAGTCGAGTCAGTTAAAAGAAAATTAAACATGTTACGTCTATTCTCCCAAAATGATATCAGTGACTAGACAGCCTCCATTAACTTAGGATGCAAAT